>OY726519.1:53698601-53956065 GCA_963383655.1 Bathymodiolus septemdierum
TGACTTGTCATTTATCCACTACAGTGCTCCCTCGTTAAACCGCCACCTTCTGTGCAGTCGGTAGTTTGGCGGTATAACGAGTTTGGCAATAAACTGAGGGACATTGAAAACCGGAAGTTATGTGATCATATGAAAAGATAAACTTTCAACTCGACGGACATGCATTTTGCACTTGTACAAATACATAAGTATAAATAAAACATGTTTAATAAATAAATAAATTAGAATAATTATATTCACATTGGAAATGTCCTGTACAGTTTGTAGATCTTTGTCAATGTTGACAAATTCTTGAACTGTCATTTGCAGCTCGGGACATCAAGGTTATTATAAACACGTGACAGCAACAGTTCATCTTCATTTGAGGGGTTATTGGAAGATCCCATTTGTCAAATTATCGGCAATTTGTTGTTATGTTAATTTTGGATTTTCCTTTGCATAACTTATAATTGCACGTTTTTGTTTGTCGTCTAATTAATTACGCTTTCTCTTCAAGCACGACATGTTTATGACAACTAATTAAATTACAAATTTTACTCAGGATTAAAAGTACAAATGTAATCACTAGAAAAGTAAATACAGGTAATTATTCTAATCAAAACAACTGATCACCTGTTCCGACCCTCAACTATGAAATCAGTGACCGTGTCCGATGACCAGTTTTGACATTCCATAATTACCGATCAATACACAGCTGTCAAAAGGTAGTTGTGGGCGGTACTAACGGAGGAATTTAAATTGGTTTTACGACTTTTGTGTCTGAAAACCTGTGGCGGATGGCGGTAGCTGAGTTTGGCAGTATAACGGGGTATTTTTAACGGGGGAAATCGGGACAGACGAGAATTTTTGGCGATAGGCGAGGTTGGCGATAAAACGGGGGGGTGATAGACCGAGGGAGCACTGTATTTGTTTATTAAAAATATTGAAACAATACAAAATGCATTGAGTCTGCTTTAAAGTTTTAACATTTTTATACAATGTATTACAGCTACACCACTGGCAGATTACTACATAATAGCAGGAGTTGTATATCAAGCCCCAGATCTTGGCTCTGTTATAAACTCAAGATTAGTAAGTACAGTTTATGGTTTACTAATTATAGTATTTAACCCTAGATATTTACAGTTAATGATCTGAGTACAATTTCACAAATATAGATTCTCTGTCTGCTACCAGTGGATTACGATATTTCTGCACTCGAAATTTTAAAGCTCAAATGATGCTGTTGATTGATACATGTATCTCAAAAGAAAACTTATTTTGATTTTATTTGATATTGTTTTAGTGTCTCCTTCAGGAATCTACATTAAAACTTTGAGAGTATTGGTAGATTTATCTAATCCTGATTTGGAAAATGTGGTTTTTACACAATGACTTGATTTCTGCTTCAAGGATATGAAATTTTGGTAGTTCTTTCATATTGTGGAAAGGAAAAACTTTGTTAATTTTTGATGATATTGGTATATGCTTCAAACCAGGTAAATGAAATAATTGAGCTTATTCCTATTGGAGAAGAAAGTGCCAAGTGCCTTATTGATATTGGTTCATATTATGATATTACCAGCAATAGATTTTACAATTTAAAATTCTTGTTTTTGTTCCAAAATGCATTTATTTTTAAAGTATCATGTTATGGTTGTAAATCTAATATGAGTGATTGTTGTTTAACGCAATATGAGCAATTCTGCTATATCACTGTGAGAACAAGTTGCATTACGATAAAATGATGTCTGTTTTGTACTAGACCAATACTCTTACTTGGATTTTTATAGTGCTAGCTAACTGAAATAACAGTCTGCAGGAAGACATGTCGCTCCACTCAAAAAATTAACCTGATTCTGAGCCTGTCAGTCTTTGCTCTTTTTCCATTATGCTGTGTCCTTAGCGGAGAAGCAGCTAATATCAATTTGATTGTCTTTGGTTTCACCCGAGTCCCCGACCAGGTCTAGAACCCACCATCTACCGAACTTGATGGGAGCACGCTAATCATTACACCACCGATGTGGTCTAAATCTAATATGATACAAAACATCATTGTTAAATAAATAACAGAAAGGTGTCATGAAACTGCTCGATTGAATTTTTAGCTCACCTGGCCTTTAGGCCATGTGAGCTATTGTCATCACTTTTCGTCCGTCGTCCATCTGTCAACATTTCACATTTTAATCTTCTCCTCAGAAACCACTGGGCCAATTGCAACCAAACTTTGGTGGAATGGTCCTTGGATGGCCCCCTTTCAAAATTCTGTCCGGTGATCCCGACTTCCAACCAAGATGGCCGCCAAGCTAAAAATAGAAAAAAGAGGGGATGAAATTTTAATTGTCCATTGCTGCTTTAGTGTAAGTCAAAATGAGCTCAAATTTTAACTGCAGCTACATGGCAAGGAATAGTTTAACATATATTCCGGGTTTTTCTGTGAAATTTTTCTTTCAGCCGATATATACCGATTATGCAAATTAGGCATATTTTGATAAAAGATCACATTTAAATCTTCTCCTCTGAAACTGCTGAACCAAATTAAACCAAACCTGGCAGGGATGGTTCCTGGGTGGGTCCCTTTCAAAATTGTGTCCGACAGGCCCGCCCTCCATTCAAGATGGCCACTGTTACCAAAAATAGAAATTTCTTCAAATGGCCAAAACTGCTCTATTTTAAGCCAGAATGTGCCCAAATTTGAACTGTATAAGCATAATGATGAGCTTTTTAACATGTATTACAGGATTTTTTATGAACTATGAACTTTTGCTGATTTGGACCGATTATGCAAATTAGAAAAAATGGGGGATGAAATTAAAAAAAAATCTTCTCCTCTGAAACTACTGAGCCAATCTCAACCAAACTTTGCTGAAATGATTCTTGGATGGCCCCCTTCCAAAATTGTGTCCGGTGATCCCGACTTCCAACCAAGATGGCCGCCAAGCTCAAAATAGAAAAAAGGGGGGATAGAATTTTAATTGTCCATTGCTGTTTCAGTGTAAGTCAAAATGAGCTCAAATTTTAACTGCGGCTACATGGCAAGGAATAGTTCAACATATATTCCGGGTGTTTCTGTGAAATTTTTCTTTCAGCCGATATATACCGATTATGCAAATTAGGCATATTTTGATAAAAGATCACATTTAAATCTTCTCCTCTGAAACCGCTGAACCAAATTAAACCAAACCTGGCAGGGATGGTCCCTGGGTGGGTCCCTTTCAAAATTGTGTCCGACAGGCCCTCCCTCCATTCAAGATGGCCACTGTTACTAAAAATATAAATTTCTTCAAATGGCCACAACTGCTCTATTTTAAGCCAGAATGCGCCCAAATTTGAACTGTATAAGCATAATGATGAGCTTTTTATTATGTATTACAGGATTTTTTATGAACTTTGAACTTTTGCCGATTTGGACCGATTATGCAAATTAGAAAAAAGGGGGGATGAAATTAAAAAAAAATCTTCTTCTCTGAAACTACTGAGCCAATCTCAACCAAACTTTGCTGAAATGATTCTTGGATGGCCCCCTTCCAAAATTGTGTCCAGTGATCCCGACTTCCAACCAAGATGGCCGCCAAGCTCAAAATAGAAAAAAGGGGGAATGAAATTTTAATTGTCCATTGCTGCTTTAGTGTAAGTCAAAATGAGCTCAAATTTTAACTGCTGCTACATGGCAAGAAGTAGTTTAACATATATTCCGGGTTTTTCTGTGAAATTTTTCTTTCAGCCGATATATACCGATTATGCAAATTAGGCATATTTTGATAAAAGATCACATTTAAATCTTCTCCTCTGAAACCGCTGAACCAAATTAAACCAAACCTGGCAGGGATGGTCCCTGGGTGGTTCCCTTTCAAAATTGTGTCCGGCAGCCCCGCCCTCCATTCAAGATGGCCGCTGTTACTAAAAATAGAAATTTCTTCAAATGGCCAAAATTGCTCTATTTTAAGCCAGAATGTGCCCAAATTTGAACTGTATAAGCATAATGATGAGCTTTTTATTATGTATTACAGGATTTTTTATGAACTTTGAACTTTTGCCGATTTGGACCGATTATGCAAATTAGAAAAAAGGGGGGATGAAATTTAAAAAAAATCTTCTTCTCTGAAACTACTGAGCCAATCTCAACCAAACTTTGCTGAAATGATTCTTGGATGGCCCCCTTCCAAAATTGTGTCCAGTGATCCCGACTTCCAACCAAGATGGCCGCCAAGCTCAAAATAGAAAAAAGGGGGAATGAAATTTTAATTGTCCATTGCTGCTTTAGTGTAAGTCAAAATGAGCTCAAATTTTAACTGCTGCTACATGGCAAGAAGTAGTTTAACATATATTCCGGGTGTTTCTGTGAAATTTTTCTTTCAGCCGATATATACCGATTATGCAAATTAGGCATATTTTGATAAAAGATCACATTTAAATCTTCTCCTCTGAAACCGCTGAACCAAATTAAACCAAACCTGGCAGGGATGGTCCCTGGGTGGTTCCCTTTCAAAATTGTGTCCGGCAGCCCAGCCCTCCATTCAAGATGGCCGCTGTTACTAAAAATAGAAATTTCTTCAAATGGCCAAAATTGCTCTATTTTAAGCCAGAATGTGCCCAAATTTGAACTGTATAAGCATAATGATGAGCTTTTTAACATGTATTACAGGATTTTTTATGAACTTTGAACTTTTGCCGATTTGGACCGATTATGCAAATTAGAAAAAAGGGGGGATGAAATTAAAAAAAAATCTTCTCCTCTGAAACTACTGAGCCAATCTCAACCAAACTTTGCTGAAATGATTCTTGGATGGCCCCCTTCCAAAATTGTGTCCGGTGATCCCGACTTCCAACCAAGATGGCCGCCAAGCTCAAAATAGAAAAAAGGGGGGATGAAATTTAAAAAATCTTCTCCTCTGAAACTACTGAGCCAATCTCAACCAAACTTTGCTGAAATGATCCTTGGGTGGTTCCCTTCCAAATTTATGTCTGACATTTCAGACCTCCGACCAAGATGGCCGCCACAGCCGAACTTAATTTGACATAGGACCCTATGGGAAATTCCCATAAAAATCTTCTTGTTTGAAACGATTTGCTCAATAAGAACTAAATGTTGATGAAATAGTCATTGGATGGTTCTCTTCCAAAAATATGTCAGGCAGTTCGATCCTTCGACCAAGATGGCCCCCACAGCCGAACTTAGTTTAACATAGGAACCTATGTGAAATTCACATAAAAATCTTCTTGTCTGGAACCAGTTGCTCAATTGGAACCAAACTTTGATAAAATAGTCATTGGATGGTCCTCTTCCAAAATTGTGTCTGGTGGCCCCACCCTCTGACCAAGATGGCTGCACAGCTGTACTTAGTTTAACATAGAACCCTATGGGAAATTCACATAAAAACCTTCTTGTCTGGAACCAGTAGCACAATTAGAACCAAACTTTGATGGAATAGTCATTGGATGGTCCTCTTCCAAAATTGTGTCCGGCAGTTGCGCTCTCCCGCCAAGATGGCCACCACAGTGCAGTTGCGTTGTTATTGAAAGCAGCTTTGATCCAGGTGAGCGATTACAGGCTCCTGGGAGCCTCTGGTTTGCATTCTTGTAACATATTTTAATTATATAATGTTTTCTTTCTTTTTAGCTAAACACACTGTTCAACTTGCAGTCAGCGTTTGTTGAAGGTATGATGTACAATAATATTAAAGTATAAGTTGGCACAAAAAATTAATGTACATTTTATTCAGAAGTTAAATTAGAAAATTTAATGAGTTATAATTAACAAACCCTCCCAACCACAATAAAAACACACAAATTCCTTGCTTCTTTGCCATAAACTCTTAAAAACTTTATGAAGATAACAGAAGTTGATGGAAATTTAGGTATTGGTTTGGGCCAAGTACATCAAGGTGTGAAGTTAAATGATTAATTGAAATTTAGATATTGGCTTGGGTCAGGCACATTAAGGTGCAAAGTTAAATAATTAATAGGATCTCTTGACTAAGCAAAAATACTGCCGATAATTGTTTAAACAAAACTTACATACATGTACAATGTATCACCATAAAACCAGGAGAGTTGGTGATTGCTTGTAGCAAATTACCCTAAGGTATTTTCTGTTAGCTGTAGACTGTTGACTCTCAAGATCTCACAGGTTTGACAACTATTGGAATACCTTTTACAAATGAAATTTTTCAAAGCTGCATCATGTAGAGGAGAACTGACATTTAAATAACTTATATACAGTCAAACCTGTGTAAAGAGGTCACCTTTGGGACAAAGAAAAAATGACCATATAAGACAGGTGACCTCTTAAAGGAGGTTAAATTCATATGAAGTTTTCAAGACAAGAAAAGGTGACCTTTAGATAGAAATTACTGCTTAATAGAGGTGGCCACATGGACAATTTTGACTGTATCTTGTCAAATGAAGAAAATCTAGAAAATCAAAATATTCAAAATGGCTGAAAGCACAAAACCCAAAACATGTTCAGGATAATTTTTTTGGGGAAAAAAAGGTTAATGGTGTTGAAATCTCAAGTATTTTATGGCTTCCTTGAATTACTTACTATGAAATACATAAACTTTTAATTTAATTCACTTTTTACAGCACAGTCTTTTTCAAGATATACTCCATCAAAAGGGTACTGGTGGGAGTTCTCAGATCAGGAAGATAAATCAGGTTGGTGTAGTTTGATATGTACATATAACAAGATACAGTAGTCCCCCCTGTTGTAAGGCCACCCTTTCTGCAAAGAAACAGTGGACTTATACAGTCTCTGCCTTAATTATACCCCTCGCAGTTTTACTTGTCCCGAGCTGCGGGCAAGTAGGTTAGTCCTAATACTGCTTATAACAGGGGTGGCTTCTCTTAAGGGGGACAATTTAGTACATAGTATATTACGATCTCAGTGTTTATGAATTCTGGCCTGACAAGAAAAGATGCCTTTGGTGGGAGTGGCCTTATAAGAGGGGGACTACTGTATAGGCTTTATTTGTAACAAATGGATGATGCACAAAGATCAACAAAATAGTGACATGAAGAAAAAAAGAGATTAATTTTTTTAATCCTTATTAGAGTGAGTGAGGGATTATTGTTTCAGCTATATCTTGGCGAGTTACATTTCCATGAGTTGATGATGATGTCTGCTTTGTACTAGACAAAGATGCTTAGTTGGATTTTTATAGTGCTAGCTCACTAAAACAACAGTCCACAGGTAGATCTGTCGTTCCACTAGGACACATTATTCCGATTCCGTGCCAACCAGTCTTTGCTCTTACTATTAATGCTGTGTGCTTAGCAGTGAAACAGCATATACCCCTTTGCTTTGACCAGACAGGGGCTTGAACCCACAAACTAGGCAAGTGTGTTAACCATTACACCACAAATGCAGTTCTCATGCTTATATAACATAATTTATTTTCTTCCTTTGATTGATAAAGTAGTTTGATTTAGCAGCTTATGCAATATGTAAAAGTATCAGATATTAAGTATTTCTATATGGTTTTCTCCAGGTATTCCGGTTTCCTCCATGAATAAAACTGACTGCCACGATATAGCTAATATATTGTTGAATGTGGCATTAAACACCATAACCCTAACCCCCCACTATTTCTATAAATAAAAATTCTTATGTTATTTGTAGACAAAAGTGAAGCAAAAGAAAAGAAAGAAGAACCAAGTTCCTCATTCCAAAGGCACAGGGTTGATTTATTGTTGGGAGAACTTGCCAAAAAATTTCCACCTAAAGTCATTCCACCAACCCAACCAGAAGTTAAAGGTAAGGCCAAAAAAAAAAATATGTGTGTTTCCGATTGCATGGTCTTCAAAGTTAGGGTCGGTAGGTCGGGATTTTTAATTTTTTTTTTAAACCTACAAGTATGCTCCTTCCTCTAAAATCACACAAACTTGTTTGTTTCTTTCTTACTACAGCTTATTAATTATTTGACATGCAGTACAATGTTTTCGGTTCCAAACATCGATCAAATGTACAAGGAAATGAAGAAAATTGTTGAAGTCGGAAACAAACATGGAAACGGAAACGAATTTCTGGATTTTGCCGATCTATTTTTTTTTTGGCATAACAAATGTTAGGGTCGGCGGTAAAATTTTAGGGTCGGTCGGTCGATCGGAAACACACATATTTTTTTTTTGGCCTAAAGTATTTTTGTTCATTATAAGCCATATTTCTTAGCTTTCATCTATCATTGGTTTGACTCATGGCTAATGTAATGTCACACAATTTTGGGAGACTGGTAATTTATAGACCCATTACTATGACATCAGCACCTTTGTCCCGTCTTTCACCTAGATGTGAGCAAAAGGGTAGACATTTTGACTCTTTTAATGATCTTTGTGTCAAAGAAAATCCTATCTGGTGCAGGAAAGCTAGGTACAATTTAGAAGAGAAACAACGACAGAGGAAAGCTTCAGTTTAAGGGTCATGAGTTTATAATTACTTCCAAGTCACTATTTTATGACAATCTTAAAGATAATTTGGAATAGAGGCTGCTACACTATTAAAACAAGATTAGTTAAAACAATTCAACCACACACTGATTTAAGTTTCCTTGTATTATGCTGTTAATAATTCTTCAATCTTATTAAATTACATGTTTGTTGTATCCTTTTTTTACATTTTTTCCTTTGCAATAAACTAATATCTAACAACATCCTGTTTGGGGTAATGTCAGGGTTGATTATTTCAACCAACCAATCAGCAATGAGTCTACTTTTTAAAACTGAGCACTTGCCAAGAGCTGTTGTCCTATTGGTCAATATATTTTAACTGCATTGCATATGATTAGACGGTCAAATGGGAATGAAATGTTGCCGGACATGACCACAAACAGTATTGTTGTTATATGTTAGTGTATTGCCAAAAAAATAAAATAAAAGATACAACAAGCATCTAATTTTAATTAGATTGATAAGACAGTCAAACCTGCTTTATGTGATCTTCCAAGGGAACAGTGAAATATGGTCACATATGGCACTAGAGGTAGCTGCTTAATACAGGCTTATTCGATATAAAATGCACTGTGAAGGGAAACAAAAATTAAGGTCATATAATACAAGTTATTGCTTAATAGAGGTGGTTACTAATGGAGTTTTGACTATAATTTGTATGTATTCTTATATCTTGTTCCAGAAGAACCAGTTATTAAACAGGAACCAGTTGTGAAACAGGAAGTAAAACAAGAACGACCAGAGGACAAATCTAGTGGTTCTATAAAACCACCAGCAGAGAAAAAACCCAAACTGATGAGATGATGACAACACTCAACAGTATTAACAGGAATATCATTGTTGTTTACATGAACAAGATTTAGATCTGATCGTGCGTGATGCAGTACAAGAAATAAATCAGTGACTTGGGATCATATTAATGTGTTACTACCTTAAATGATGACAATTGTTAATCAGTGACTAGGATCATGTTAATGTGTTACTACCTTAAATGATGGCAATTGTTAATCAGTGACTAGGATCATGTTAATGTGTTACTACCTTAAATGATGTCAATTGTTAATCAGTGACTAGGATCATGTTAATGTGTTACTAACTTAAATGATGGCAATTGTAAGACTGACTTACTGTGAATGGTTATCTGTATTTGCTTGGCTAAATGTTGACACACTTTACATTGTAGCAGAGAAAATAAAGATCTGATAATTTAAATTGTATTTTTTATTATTCCTCAACTTGAAGTGCCTTGTGAGGGGACATCGTGGTCATGTTTGTATGGTTGTTGGATTTACAACTACCTAAGCAATCAGTGCCTTATTACCACTAACATTCTGAGTTTGAATCCTGCTCAGGCGAGGTGTACTCGGTACAACATTATGTGATAAAGTTTGTCTGACTTACCGCAGGTCTGTGGTTTTCTCTGGGTACTAATAAAACTGACCGCCACGATATAACTGAAAATTGTTGAAAGTGGCGTTAAACATGATTTAACCATAACCCCTGGTGTCTTGTGAACTATTGTTATAACTTTGCACCTGTAATTGTTTGTAAATTGCTCTCATTTCAATCTTCAGCTCTGAAACCACTGGGCCAATTGAAGTTAAACTTGTCATAATTGTTCATTGGATATTCTTTTAAAAAGTTTTGTTTATTTGGTACTGATCGGAAAGTTTCGGTGCAAGCTTTAATACTATATGATGACCTTATGGGAAAAAGTGCTTTAATATTCTTATTCCCTCAAACCACAGAAAGATTTACAACAAAACAGTTTTATTTATGGAAACATTCTGAAATCCAAGTTGGTCACACAGGAACCCATCGAGGATTTGACAAAAAGTCTTCTGAGAAATTATAGATCTAATTGAAGCAAAACTGTACACAAGTGATCATTGGATAAACATATAAGATAATGCATGTTTCAGGTGCTATTTAGTTGTCTCCTATTCTTAGCATGTTTTAACCAGTTAATTAAATTTTCGTAATATTTGGGTTGGTTTCATTGAAACCCTAACGAATGGGTATCAGACATGAACTTACATCTATGGGGTGAGTGATTATTGTTGAATGGGTATCAGACATGAACTTACATCTATGGGGCGAGTGATTATTGTTGAATGGGTGTCAGACACGAACTTACATCTATGGGGCGAGTGATTATTGTTGAATGGGTATCAGGCATGAACTTACATCTATGGGGCGAGTGATTATTGTTGAATGGGTATCAGACATGAACTTACATCTAAGGGGTGAGTGATTATTGTTGAATGGGTATCAGACATGAACTTACGTCTATGGGGCGAGTGATTATTGTTGAATGGGTGTCAGACATGAACTTACATCTATGGGGCGAGTGATTATTGTTGAATGGGTGTCAGACATGAACTTACGTCTATGGGGTGAGTGATTATTGTTGAATGGGTATCAGACATGAACTTACATCTATGGGGTGAGTGATTATTGTTGAATGGGTATCAGACATGAACTTACATCTATGGGGTGAGTGATTATTGTTGAATGGGTATCAGACATGAACTTACATCTATGGGGCGAGTGATTATTGTTGAATAGGTATCAAACATGAACTTACATCTATGGGGTGAGTGATTATTGTTGAATGGGTGTCAGACATGAACTTACGTCTATGGGGTGAGTGATTATTGTTGAATGGGTATCAGACATGAACTTACATCTATGGGGTGAGTGATTATTGTTGAATGGGTGTCAGACATGAACTTACATCTATGGGGCGAGTGATTATTGTTGAATGGGTATCAGACATGAACTTACATCTATGGGGCAAGTGATTATTGTTGAATGGGTATCAGACATGAACTTACATCTATGGGGCGAGTGATTATTGTTGAATGTGTATCAGACATGAACTTACATCTATGGGGCGAGTGATTATTGTTGAATGGGTGTCAGACATGAACTTACATCTATGGGGCGAGTGATTATTGTTGAATGGGTGTCAGACATGAACTTACATCTATGGGGCAAGTGATTATTGTTGAATGGGTATCAGACATGAACTTACATCTATGGGGTGAGTGATTATTGTTGAATGGGTATCAGACATGAACTTACATCTATGGGGCGAGTGATTATTGTTGAATGTGTATCAGACATGAACTTACATCTATGGGGCGAGTGATTATTGTTGAATGGGTGTCAGACATGAACTTACATCTATGGGGCAAGTGATTATTGTTGAATGGGTATCAGACATGAACTTACATCTATGGGGTGAGTGATTATTGTTGAATGGGTATCAGACATGAACTTACATCTATGGGGTGAGTGATTATTGTTGAATGGGTATCAGACATGAACTTACATCTATGGGGCGAGTGATTATTGTTGAATGGGTATCAGACATGAACTTACATCTATGGGGCGAGTGATTATTGTTGAATGGGTATCAGACATGAACTTACATCTATGGGGTGAGTGATTATTGTTGAATGGGTATCAGACATGAACTTACATCTATGGGGTGAGTGATTATTGTTGAATGGGTATCAGACATGAACTTAATCTATGGGGTGAGTGATTATTGTTGAATGGGTATCAGACATGAACTTACATCTATGGGGTGAGTGATTATTGTTGAATGGGTATCAGACATGAACTTACATCTATGGGGCGAGTGATTATTGTTGAATGGGTATCAGACATGAACTTACATCTATGGGGTGAGTGATTATTGTTGAATGGGTATCAGACATGAACTTACATCTATGGGGTGAGTGATTATTGTTGAATGGGTATCAGACATGAACTTAATCTATGGGGTGAGTGATTATTGTTGAATGGGTATCAGACATGAACTTACATCTATGGGGTGAGTGATTATTGTTGAATGGGTATCAGACATGAACTTACATCTATGGGGCGAGTGATTATTGTTGAATGGGTATCAGACATGAACTTACATCTATGGGGTGAGTGATTATTGTTGAATGGGTATCAGACATGAACTTACATCTATGGGGTGAGTGATTATTGTTGAATGGGTGTCAGACATGAACTTACATCTATGGGGCGAGTGATTATTGTTGAATGGGTGTCAGACATGAACTTACATCTATGGGGCGAGTGATTATTGTTGAATGGGTATCAGACATGAACTTACATCTATGGGGCGAGTGATTATTGTTGAATGTGTATCAGACATGAACTTACATCTATGGGGCGAGTGATTATTGTTGAATGGGTATCAGACATTAACTTAAATCTATGGGGCGAGTGATTATTGTTGAATGGGTATCAGACATGAACTTACATCTATGGGGTGAGTGATTATTGTTGAATGGGTATCAGACATTAACTTAAATCTATGGGGCGAGTGATTATTGTTGAATGGGTATCAGACATGAACTTACATCTATGGGGTGAGTGATTATTGTTGAATGGGTGTCAGACATGAACTTACATCTATGGGGCGAGTGATTATTGTTGAATGGGTATCAGACATGAACTTACATCTATGGGGTGAGTGATTATTGTTGAATGGGTATCAGACATGAACTTACATCTATGGGGTGAGTGATTATTGTTGAATGGGTATCAGACATGAACTTACATCTATGGGGCGAGTGATTATTGTTGAATGGGTATCAGACATGAACTTACATCTATGGGGCGAGTGATTATTGTTGAATGCCAAAATAAGCAATTTTTTAAAAACTAAATCATGGTGAGAACAAGTCACATTTTGATGAGATGATGATGATGTTCGCTTTGTATTAGACCAACACGCCGAGTTGGATTTTTATAGTGCTAGCTCATTGAAACAACAGTCTGTGGGTAGACAGGTCGCTCCACTTGGACACATTATTCTGATTCTGAGCCATCCAGTCTTTGCTCTTACTCCTTAGTGCAGCGTGCTTAACGGAGAAGCAACAGAAACCAATTTTATAGTCTTTGGTTTGACCCGACTGGTGCTCTAACCCATTTCTACTGCACTCGAGGTGAGCCACTAACCAGTAAACCACCCATGTGATTTCGTCAATGTTAATAGGTTTGTGGTTAGAAGTCTTAACAGCTCAACCACTCATGTTTGTCTTAGAAAATGATTCATCACAACTTTATATAAAGAAGCTTTTTTTCATGTTTAAGAAGTAAAGTTCCATAAACCACCCATAACACTAATGGTTTATTTTAAAATATTACAACATGACAAAGACAAAACCTAGTACATGGTGTTCTTTTGTCATACAGTTGTATAAAGTGGAATTGTACACCCCCTCCAAAAAAAACCCCAAAACAAATGACCAATCATAACTGATATTTCATTCTAATTAAAGATATTAAGGGTTGTATCACAGCTTTATTTTGGAGCACATTAACAGTATCTATTACATTTGTATAGAACTATTTTTATACCATGATAAGTAACAATTTTATTATTACAAATCCTGGTATCATAGGCCACCAATACACTTTGTCCCTTTTAGGCATGATTTATCTCAAATTATTTATCTTTCTTCATAATTATGTGGAAATAATATAAATTAAATAAGGGGCCGTCATGGCCGTGATCATATGGTAGTTGGATTTACAACTACCTATGCAATCAGTGCCTATCACCACTGATGTTGTGAGTTTGAATCTCGATCAGGGCGAGGTGTACAACATTATGTGATAAAGTTAATCAGTGACTTGCGACAGGTCGGTTGTTTTCTTCGGGTGCTCCGGTTTGCTCCACCAATAAAACTGACTGCCATGATATAACTGAAATAGTGTTGAAAGTGGCGTTAAACACCATAAAACCAACCAACCTATAAATTAAATAAAAACACTTAGTGCTTTGGAGCAGTATTGATCACAAAAACACTTTGCCCTTTTTTGAGCATGAATAATAAAAGAATTCTTAATATGTCTAGGGCCAATGAGTTATCATATATTTATCTTCTCTCTTTATACTATTGTAATGAAAAAATTCCCTTTGCCATTTTGAACATGAATAATCACAGAATCGTCATATCTTGATATTGCAATTGTGAAAACAATTTGCTAGATTGAGCATGAATAATTATATAATTAACACATTCTAATAATGCTACGAAATAATCAATGAATTATCATTTCTCTATACTATTGTGGGAACAGATACACTCTGTCCTTTTGAGCATGAATAATCATAAGGTTTGGTTTATGGAGTTTAACAATACTTTCAACAATATTTCAGTTATATCATGGTGGTGAGTTTTGTTGGTGGAGGAAACCGGAGTACCCGGAAAAAACCACTGACCTGTCGCAAGTCACTGACAAACTTTATCACATAATATTGTATCAAGTACACCTCATCATGAACGGGGTTCAAATTCACAACTTTAGTGGTGATAGGCACTGATTGCACAGGTAGTTGTAAATCGAACTACCATACGATAACGACCAGGACGGCCCCCTGAATAATCACTGATTTATCATTTATTTCTGTATACTATTGTGGTGACAGATACACCTTGCTCTTTTGAGCATGAATCAACACTGGCTTTATGATTTCTCTAAAATAGTCAATAATATACAATGATCCCCGACAAACAGCGACAATTTCTGCTAAATGATTATCATCTACACAATCACAATATTCCAATTCTAGAATCTGCAGACTTGGGGCATATGTGGTAGATCGATGGGGCACACATAGCTCTTCATATTCCTGTAATGCAAAATTAAAATTAAAAAAAATCAATAATAAGAAATAAATTTATTTGTTTAAATACTCAAAACAATTGAAGTACAAAAAAAAGTATTCAAACTCATTTACATGCATAATACCTGACGTTGGTTTGGTTTTATGGTGTTTAATGCCAATTTCAACAAGATGTTGCATGCTATGTCGTGCTAAGAATACCCCCACTCGTTCATTTGTGTCAAATTTGTATATATCTCAACACTCATTACCATAAAATGCCGTAAAAACATGAAAAATTCTTAAGTCACACAGTAAACAGGAAGTAGATGTGCAGTAAACCTGGAAAGGGGAGACACGGTACAAGTCACCATGCCAAAGCCACCTATCAAATATAAAATCATTTCTTCCAGTAGAAGCTGAGATATCTGTTACGAAAGTTTTCATTACGGCAAACATGAAAAATTCTAAGTCGTGCGGTAAACTGGAAGTAGATGTGCGGTAAGCCTGGAAAGAAGGAGACACGGTACAAGTCACCATGCCAAAGCCATATATCAAATATAAAATCATTTCTTCCAGTAGAAGTACAAAAATTTTCATTATGGCAACCATGAAAAATTCTAAGTCACACGGTAAACAGGAAGTAGATGTGCAGTAAACCTGGAAAGGGGAGACACGGTACAAGTCACCATGCCAAAGCCATATATCAAATATAAAATCATTTCTTCCAGTAGAAGCTGAGATATCTGTTACGAAAGTTTTCATTACGGCAAACATGAAAAATTCTAAGTCGTGCGGTAAACTGGAAGTAGATGTGCGGTAAGCCTGGAAAGAAGGAGACACGGTACAAGTCACCATGCCAAAGCCATATATCAAATATAAAATCATTTCTTCCAGTAGAAGTACAAAAATTTTCATTATGGCAACCATGAAAAATTCTAAGTCACACGGTAAACAGGAAGTAGATGTGCAGTAAACCTGGAAAGGGGAGACACGGTACAAGTCACCATGCCAAAGCCATATATCAAATATAAAATCATTTCTTCCAGTAGAAGCTGAGATATCTGTTACGAAAGTTTTCATTACGGCAAACATGAAAAATTCTAAGTCGTGCGGTAAACAGGAAGTAGATGTGCGGTAAACCTGGAAAGGGGAGACACGGTACAAGTCACCATGCCAAAGCCATATATCAAATATAAAATCATTTCTTCCAGTAGAAGCTGAGATATCTGTTACGAAAATGTGAATGGACGGACAAACGGACAAGGTGATTGCAATATAGCCCCCTCTCTATGAGTGGGGGTATAATTTTCTTTTTCAATTTCCTTCTTATAGTTACAACTACAAGATACATTTGTGTAAAAAGTGTATTGTATTAGCAGCATGTATTAATACAGATTGATTGATTGATTTTTGGTGTTTAACGCCACTTTCAGCAAACAAGGTGATTGCAATATAGCCCCTATGAGTGGGGGTATAACAGTATTTCAGTTATATCGTGGTGGTCAGTTTTATTGGTGGAGGAAACCGGAGTACTAGGAGAAAACCACTGACCGGCCGCAAGTCACTGACAAACTTTATCACATAATGTTGTACATTTGTACACATCGCCCTGAGTAGGATTCAAACTCACATCAGTGGTGATAGGCACCGATTGCATAGGTAGTTATAAATCCAACTACCATACGATCACAGCCATGACGGCCTCTAATAGCTGATGAGATCACATGATTACATTGTAATATTGAGCACCTTGTGGTATTTTTACTCGCATCATTAACCACCGAATCGAATACCAAAGACTAAAACAATATATCTTGCATAGCCAACTCGTTCAAAAGAATCTCAGCTACTAGTATTCTTTTAAGTGTGAGAACCAGTATATAAGTTTACTAAAATTTTCTATCCATATTGAACTGAAGTTCAAATTTAATTCCCACTTGGCACACACCTGAACATTTTGATTAAAAAAAAACTTAGAAGGGGCTGTTATTTCAATTTATCGGTAATTTGGATATTTTTCCTTTGATCAACTAACTAACTCTGATATTAAATATTATTGTTCAGTGTGACATCAAGCACATTATGATGTTACAGATAAAAACATCTGTTTTGAAGGTAAATTGTATCGAAATACATTATCACTGGTATCACAGACTCACTGCAATACTAGCAATTTATGTGATATGTTGTGTCTCGAACCTCATTACTGCTATTATTCTATAAGTATGATATGTGCAGGCCTTTCAATAAGGAGCAGTACCAGGTACTTTTATCTGCCTAAAATGGTCTTTGGTATCTCCTGATATTCATGAAAAATTTTCAAATTTTAATAAAAAGTACCGCATGTAAATAGTGGTAGACTTGAAAAATATTGAAAACCCTGTATGTTTAAAAAAAAAAAAAAAGTCTGATAAACTGATTGATTGCTGTCTTTGTCCAATATTTTTGCCATATTTTGGCTAAATTTCAGCACAATATAACTATATCATATTTTACATTGGTCATAGAAAAAAAATCTTAATGTACAATGTATATACATTTCTTCTTACTTCATCACTTGAATAGTGGCCTTCTGTATTTTCTTCTAGAATTTTCCTTTCTTGTAGCTTGAATCTCAAAAGAGCCTGACATCTTCTAAACTTCTGTAAATCTTTAATAACATAGAAAATCATATGATATTTCTAATCAATGAATCAAAGGAACTTGAATCAAAATTATCAAAAACAATTGGTTCCAGTTTAAGTGATTTAAAAAAAAGAAGAATTATTTACAAAAATGTAAATGTGTTTCCATTTTGAAATACTGTAACTGTAAGATATGCTGCCATTTTTAATACATGTACTAGTAATTTTGGGGGTTAGTTTTATTGGTGGAGGAAAGCGGAGTACCCACCAGAGAAATCCACAGATCTGCCGCAAGTCACTGACAAACTTTATCACATAATGTTGTATCGAGTACATCTCGCCATGATCAGGATTCGAACTCACAACGATATTGGTGATAGGCACTGATTGCATATATATAGGTAGTTGTAACTCCAACTACAATATGATCATGACCACGAGAGCCCCTTGTTGAAACTAAATATCAGCCATCATTTAAATTAGAATACAGATAATACTTTTATGAAATTTTCTATTTTTCTCCAGACTCAAATAGTCTTCAGTGTCTGAGATATAATTTTCACTTTTGTACTCTTACAACATACCTGATATAATTGGTAAGAAAGGAGCCGATGTCAAATATTTCAACCCAGATAGTACAGCTTTCTTTAGATAAATACAAGATCTCAGCAGTGCTTTAACACAGACATCTGACAAACCTAATAATACAAATCTACAATTTAATTTTATTACTATAAAGATTTTTTTGAAAAAGACAATTTTTAACAGGAACAAAAATTCTCTTCTTAAGAGATAGGGACAAAAATTCTCTTCATATAAAATAAAGACAATCATTAAAAAAAAATATGGAAGAATATGTCTACAGGAGACACATGTTCCTACTTCCAGCTAAGGAAAACATGGACATAACTCAAGAACTGTAAATGACATAATAGACAAAATTGAACTTGACTTGTCCATTGTATTTAAAAACATTTGTTTAAAATGGTCACAGGAAATCAAATTCATGTATATTTTGGGTTCAATCGTTTCTTTTTTTGCTTATCAAAACTAACTTTCCGTATTCACAAAAGAGTCCTATGCTTAAACTTTGTCCTACTGTGGTGCCCATCTCAGCTTGGATTTCCAATCCACACCAAACAAAGTTAATTACCCATGGTACAAGAGATTAAACAAGATGTTGGACGCTACGTCGTGCTAAGAATACCCCCACTCGTTCATTTGTAAGTCGCACAGTAAACAGGAAGTAGATGTGCGGTAAACCTGGAAAGGGGAGACACGGTACAAGTCACCATGCCAAAGCCATATATCAAATATAAAATCATTTATTCCAGTAGAAGCTGAGATAACTGTTACGAAAGTTTTCATTACGGCAAACATGAAAAATTCTAAGTTGCACTGTAAACAGGAAGTAGATGTGCGGTAAACCTGGAAAGGGGAGACACAGTACAAGTCACCATGCCAAAGCCATATATATCAAATATGAAATCATTTCTTCCTGTAGAAGCTGAGATATCTGTTACGAAAGTGTGAACGGATGGACAAACGGACGGACGGACAAGGTGATTGCAATATAGCCCCCACTTTATGAGTGGGGGTATAATATCATACAAAAAACAGTGAAACCTGTCTATACCGAACCCTGACTGCATAAAATGGAATGCTGTATAAACCGAACTTTGAATAAAGTACTAATGTGTGAAATCTTTGTTAATTTAACCTATACAAACTGAAGACCTGTCTACTCATCACAAAAGCTGGTCCCGAGGAGGTTTGATTTAGGCAGGTTTTACTGTACTA
Source organism: Bathymodiolus septemdierum (assembly GCA_963383655.1). NCBI lineage: Eukaryota > Metazoa > Mollusca > Bivalvia > Mytilida > Modiolidae > Bathymodiolus > Bathymodiolus septemdierum. The sequence goes on from OY726519.1 coordinate 53,718,093, forward strand.
AACATATATGTACAAAAGATACATTACCAGAATTCCATCCAATGTCAATTTCTTGTAGAAATGGTAAATTTTCCACAAGATAAACCACAGAAGCATCAGTTATACTATCTACACTACATATATTCAAACTTTGTAGCTGTTTCAGATTTTCTGCCATCAATGCCAGGGTCAGTGACGTAGCAGGACAATGTCTGAAAGACAACTTTGTCAGAGAACTTGGTTTTCTGCATAAGGCATTGAGTCCTTGAACTGTTACCTCATCACACCAAGATAAATCTAATTCTTGAAACTGCAAAATAAAGTTTTCATCTTTTTACAATTGTTTTCTACTTAAAATTCTACATAAAAAATAAACAGTTATAATACTCTTATTAATATGTGATGAAAATTTGGAGTGAGTGATTGAGTGATCGTTGTTTAATGCCAAATGAGCAATTTGTCAGCTATATCATGGAGAGAACAAGTTACATTTCAATGAGATGATGATGTCTACTTTGTACTAAACCAACACACTTAGTTGAATCTTTATAGTGGTAGCTCACTGAAATAACAGTCTGCTGGTAGACATGTGGCTCCAGTCTGACAAATTATCCTGATTCCAAGCCAATCACTTTTGAGGTGAATATGCTAACCACTACATCACTGATGTGGTTGTGCATATTACACTTTTATATATTATATACATGTAAATCTCTTTCAAGAAGTGATTTAAATAGAAGTATATATATCCTTTCTGCTATACTTTCCACTGTTAGTTCTCTGCAACAGTGCAAAGACTTCATTTAGCTCATTAATTTAAAGGAATATTTCTGGTAGCTATTGCAATAGATTTGTTTACCTTTTCCAAAATATTTTAAAATTCAAACAAAATTTCAATAGGAAATTTTTTATACTACAATATGGTACATAACAAAATCTGAAGAAAATATGAAAAAGATAATTATGCAAAGCTGAGGTTAGTATAGCTTTCTTTCTTTTTTGCTTCAAACTGACAATTTGAAGTCCTCTTGACACTTGTAAATTACAAGATTGTCTAAGCTATTACTAAACTGTGGTGGCCAAGGTGGAAACTCAGTCAAAATTTTTATAAATTATTAGGCAATATGTATTGGCATAGATGTAACCTACATGGGTTCAGTAATAAAAGAGTACAAAATAGGTTCACTGAATCTCTTTGGGACAAACTTTCGTGTTCTGAATAGACAGGTGCACGGTTTATACAGGTTTAAGAAATAAAGATTTCCTTAATTGGGATTTTATTTAAAGTTTGGTTTATACAGGATTCTGGTTTCCTATAGACAGATTTCACAGTATATGTATTAGAAGCAAGTGAGCCATGTGTAGTATCAGTTATCTGTGTCTACCTTAGTGGGTATTGAGGTTGTACCACCCTGAAGCATGATGATAAATGTCCTGCTTTCCATACAGACTACTAAGGATAATACTTGTGGTACAAATCCCTGAGCATTGTCTTTATGCAAAAAATATATTATCTAAGCTACAAACTGAAATATTTTAATTAAGATAAAAATAAAATTGTTTTTTTTACACTACCGAACACACATTATTCTCCGTGCTGTACATTTATCTCTTATGAATGTATTCCTCATTCAATATTAAATTTGCAATTAAATTTTCTAAGCCAACAGCATAAAATGTAGGAGGCTAAAAATATTAAATAATTAAAACTGACAAAACCATATTAATTGTTACCTTATCCATTTTTCTGGCAGATAGTCTAAATAATGTGCCATCAGTGATATCTGACTCAGCTAGGTACAAACATTGAAGATCAGAGTTAATTAAGAATGGTCTTAGGAATATGTCCTTGATAAAGTGTATACCTACAAATATAAGATAAATACAACTGTATCGATACATGTATGAAGAGACAGTGAAACCTATCTAAACCAAACACTGAATAAACTGCAATCCTGTATAAACCTGTCTAAACCAAACCCTGAATAAACTGCAATCCTGTATAAACCTGTCTAAACCAAACCCTGAATAAACCGGAATCCTGTATAAACCTGTCTAAACCAAACCCTGAATAAACCGCAATCCTGTATAAACCTGTCAAAACCAAACCCTGAATAAACCACAATCCTGTATAAACCTGTCTAAACCAAACTCTGAATAAACCGCAATCCTGTATAAACCGAACTTAAATAAATAACGAAAATAAAGTTCAAATACAGTTTAAATAAAGGAAATCTATGTTAATTAAACATTGTATAAACTGAACACAACATTTGATTGCAAGGAGGTTTGATTTAGACAGGTTTCACAGTAGTAAGTAAAGATGCCATGAACTTTCAGTTGAAGTGTTTGCTTGCAGTTCTTTTAGAATATGCTTAACCAAAAAAAATTTACATTAACAACAATATTTGGTAGTGTAAATACTAACAATATTTTGGATACATTTATTCAATGATCCATTATCAAACGGCAAATATCTGAAAAGATTTATATGTGTGGTAAAAACAGGTAAAGAGTCACAGGAAATTGTATTTTTTCATTCAGAATGATGAATATTTAACACAATTAAATAAGGTCAAGCAATCCCATATCCCATAACTAAAAAAAATTTGCACAGGCTTTGGTGTAAAACGTCAGATTAGAATATATGAATTTCTTAACATGTGCTTTCAATCAACTGTCGGATGAATTTTTTAAAATGATAACAGGTATAAAAATTAATACAATTTCGACTGAAATAGAGTGTGCAAACAGACTATTTTCACAAAAGGTTACAATATCAATATGATTTTGATTATAGAGCACTTACCATTAAAGTCAACTTTTTCCAGTTTTTTACAGGCCTGTCCAATGTGAGTTATCCCATATGTCACAGACTCACAATCATTCAAACTTATTTCTTTAAGGTCTTTAAAATAAGGTGTTAATCCTATGACCATTTCATCTGTAAGTCCTGCCCAAGACATCCCAAATTTCTGTAGATTAGGTGAGCATCTCAAGAATTCTTTCAAACAATCAAAACCAACCACTTCATATACTGCAGGGAATCTATTTGTCACATCCACTGAGATCAGCTGGGGTTTATATGTCTGTTTTATCCTTTCTTTATTTACTTCTAATGTATTTCGGTTTTTAGCCGATTCATTGGCTTCAACAGAATTAGAACGTTCCATTTCTGTATGTTGTTGTTGATCAGCTGATATGGCATTATCAACAGAATTAGCAGTGTCCATTTCTTTTTGTTGGTGGGAATCAGCTGATGTGGCATTTTCAACAGAATTGGCATCTTCTATTTCAGTACTTTCGGAATTTTTGTATTTATCAGTTGATATTGTTTCTTCTACAGAAATAGAATGTTCCATTTCTTGTCCATTTTGTAGTTTTATGTGGTTATCTTTTACAGTATTACAAACACCATCATTGTTACTACTGCCAAATTCCAATTTATATACCACGGCAGAATTGGAGCCTTCCACTTCTTCAGAATCTTTTATTTTTATGTTTTCTAAACCATTTAAATTACTACTCATGTCTTGACTAGTCTGCAATGTTGAAGTACCATTTTCCACAGATTGAAAATGTTGCATTGCATTATCTTGAAAATCGTTTGAGTGTGGTTCATGTTCATTGTATGTAAGTGTTTGGTATTTGTCACCACGGCCAGTGGCTGTATCATTTGATGTATCAAAACTACCATCATCAGCACAGTTTGTCACATACATCCTACGACTATTCAGACAATCTGATTGGCTATCTGTTTGCTTTAACTTCACATGTGTTGTCTGTAAAACTCCATCTCCGTGTGAGTATTTAGATTTGTAAGTTTCATTAAAACTTAAATTTTCATTAGTAGCACCATTTGGCATACAAATTGAGACATGTTGACATAAACACTGAGCACCATTATTTACTTCAATGTCTGAAACACTAGCACAATCCTTACAAATGATATCCTTGCTGTCTGTCATTTCATTACATACTACAAGTTCTTTTTTCAAGTCTGATTTATATTCATCTGGCAATGAATTAGAGCTTGATGATAGTTTCAAACTTTCAGGGGAGACAATTAATTCAAGTTCAACATTTTCAAGCTGAACACAGTCTTCAGTAGAAGTACATGTAACTAAATCTTGTTCTGTTTTATTTGTATTACCATCCAAAACTTCATCAGTTAAGCTACTCAAATTAGGTAAATTATGCCCTGTTTGATTACCAGTACATGTATGAACAACATTTTCTTCAGAATTGCTCAAATTTTGTTTTCCATCTGAAAAATCAGTCAGTTTAACAAACGGAGTATCTTTTAGATTTTGTGAAGTTTGCAAAGGACTTTCTTCAACAGATGCATGACTTTCTATTTCATCTCTAATTTCATTATCAATTTTGTCAGTTGTCTCCCTTTTTTGTTCCTGCTGTTGTTCTACTCTTTCTAATGTATTTTTAAATTCTAGTAGACAGCTGTATAGATCATCACTCTTTGGGTTTTTTTGAGAATCTGATTTATTATAGTATGAAATGACAAGCTCTATGATTGCTGGTAAGGAGTATCCAGCTAGGCTTAATATTGCTATAAGGTTTATCTGGAATAAACAAAAAACATCATGAATTTGACCTTTAAAATGTTACATAAAAATTAAAGGTATATCATTTGCTTACAAATAACATGTAATAAGATAAGTATGTAAGGACAGACCAATACTTTGTTTGGAATAGATGTCCCAGTCTTGCTTTCGTGGTAATTTTTGGTTTCAAATAAATCAACATATGCAACCATTTTTCTGGATTAAATTTAAACTGCATACTTAGGTAATGACTAAATATTTTTGAGCATTCAATATAAAATAAACTAGTATTACTGTGAGCACAGCTCACTAAGATATACCCCCCGCTCCCCACATCTGTCCAACCTATTTCCATAACCAAAACATTACTGATTGTTCCGACCAAAAATGAAAGGGACCCTCCTCTCTTCACCGGTAAGCTGCTGATAAAATTTCAAAACATTCTGAGAAACACTACTCAAGTTATCATACGACATAGGGTAAACATCCTATTTTCTGTCATATCAAGTCCAATAACTCTGGAAAGGCAAAAGTGAAAAACGTCAAAAATGAAAGGGATCCTCCTCTCTTCACCAGTAAACAGCTGATACAATTTTAAAAGATTCTAAGAAACACAACTCAAGTTATCGTACGACATAGGATTTGTCTACAGACGGACGGACGGACAGATGGACGGACATGGTGAAACCAGTATACCCCCCTACAACTTCGTTGCGAGGGGTATAAAAATGCTCTAAAAATACAAAATTGTATAAAGCGACATATATATATTGGGGTCCTATAGTACTGTGGTAGTTAAATTAAAATTATGACCACGAAAATTTATTGAAATAGCATGTGAATACATGGAACCACAGGATTAGACTTTATATTTTGAAGCTTAGATATCTAAATCACATACTCCTGTCCAGGACAAGTTAACATTCTTCAGAGTTGGTCCTGTTAGTGAGGTAAGATGTCTTACTGCTGTAGCTGTTATCCCAGGACAACCAGACACATCAACACTTATCAAAGAACATTCATAGTGGTGGACAGTGTCATGCTGAAAACCATAAAACAAATACAACTATTCATTATTCAATCACTTGCAAATCCAATATTTAGATTTTAACCATTTTGAAAATTTGTTCTATTTTAATTTCTTAAGCACAATGGTCAAAATGGATCATGATTTTAGAAATTATCGCCAAGTCAATCATATGGTAGTTGAATTTACAACCGCCTTTACAATCAGTGCCCATCACCACTAAAGTTGTGGTCGAACCCCGCACAGGTGACGTGTACTCAATACAACATTATGCTATAAAGTTTGTAAGTGACTTGCGACGGGTCAGTGGTTTTCTCCAGTTTCTTCCACCAATAAAATTGACCACCACGATATAACTGAAATATTGTTGAAAGTGGCGTTAAACACCATAAACCATAAAACAAACCATCAATAATCAACTAGAATGCACATGGCTATATTGAAATACATGCATTGTAAAATAAACACTGGTACTTCCCTACAATAAAATGATATAATTTAATTTGATTTGAATACTGTAATCTGATTGGCTGATCCGCCTAGAGAAAATTTTGGTTATACTCGATAACCTGGCTTGGTATTGTGACGTCACCAACGTATTCATTCGCCAATGACAAATTCAAATAGTCAAATGAAATAATTGTAATTAAAATCGAGGAATCATTAAATTTTGTTGCAAAAATTAAATTGTAAGGAATATTTTTAATTTTTGAACAGGTTATACTTGTATAACCTGGTTTGGAACAGTTTACGCTTTTCATAAACCGCTTCGCTGTTTATTAAGCATAAACCAGGTTATATCATATAACCTGTTCAAAAATTTCAAATATTTCTTAAGTACCAGTAGTAAAATGGAGTGCTGAAGACTATGTTAAATGGCACTATAAGAAGACTGTCTTAATTAATATTGAAAAATTTAACTTTCTAAACACTTACTGTAGGTGTGAATTCTGAAAAGTTTAACTTTCTAAACACTTACTGTAAGTGTGAATTCTGAAAAATTTAACTTTCTAAACACTTACTGTAGGTGTGAATTCTGAAAAATTTAACTTTCTAAACACTTACTGTAGGTGTGAATTCTGAAAAGTTTAACTTTCTAAACACTTACTGTAGGTGTGAATTCTGAAAAGTTTAACTTTCTAAACACTAACTGTAGGTGTGAATTCTGAAAAGTTTAACTTTCTAAACACTTACTGTAGGTGTGAATTCTGAAAAGTTTAACTTTCTAAACACTTACTGTAGGTGTGAATTCTGAAAAGTTTAACTTTCTAAACACTTACTGTAGGTGTGAATTCTGAAAAGTTTAACTTTCTAAACACTTACTGTAGGTGTGAATTCTGAAAAATTTAAGTTTCTAAACACTAACTGTAGGTGTGAATTCTGAAAAGTTTAACTTTCTAAACACTTACTGTAGGTGTGAATTCTGAAAAGTTTAACTTTCTAAACACTTACTGTAGGTGTGAATTCTGAAAAGTTTAACTTTCTAAACACTTACTGTAGGTGTGAATTCTGAAAAATTTAACTTTCTAAACACTAACTGTAGGTGTGAATTCTGAAAAGTTAACTTTCTAAACACTTACTGTAGGTGTGAATTCTGAAAAGTTTAACTTTCTAAACACTTACTGTAGGTGTGAATTCTGAAAAGTTTAACTTTCTAAACACTTACTGTAGGTGTGAATTCTGAAAAGTTTAACTTTCTAAACACTTACGGTAGGTGTGAATTCTGAAAAGTTTAACTTTCTAAACACTTACTGTAGGTGTGAATTCTGAAAAACTTAACTTTCTAAACACTTACTGTAGGTGTGAATTCTGAAATATTTAACTTTCTAAACACTTACTGTAGGTGTGAATTCTGAAAAGCTTAACTTTCTAAACACTTACTGTAGGTGTGAATTCTGAAAAGCTTAACTTTCTAAACACTTACTGTAGGTGTGAATTCTGAAAAAATTAACTTTCTAAACACTTACTGTAGGTGTAAATTCTGAAAAGTTTAACTTTCTAAACACTTACTGTAGGTGTGAATTTTGAAAAATTTAACTTTCTAAACACTTACTGTAGGTGTGAATTCTGAAAAGTTTAACTTTCTAAACACTTACTGTAGGTGTGAATTCTGAAAAGCTTAACTTTCTAAACACTTACTGTAGGTGTGAATTCTGAAAAGCTTAACTTTCTAAACACTTACTGTAGGTGTGAATTCTGAAAAGTTTAACTTTCTAAACACTTACTGTAGGTGTGAATTCTGAAAATATTAACTTTCTAAACACTTACTGTAGGTGTGAATTCTGAAAAATTTAACTTTCTAAACACTTACTGTAGGTGTGAATTCTGAAAAATTTAACTTTCTAAACACTTACTGTAGGTGTGAATTCTGAAAAATTTAACTTTCTAAACACTTACAGTAGGTGTGAATTCTGAAAAGTTTAACTTTCTAAACACTTACTGTAGGTGTGAATTCTGAAAAATTAAACTTTCTAAACACTTACTGTAGGTGTGAATTCTGAAATTTTTTACTTTCTAAACACTTACTGTAGGTGTGAATTCTGAAAAATTTAACTTTCTAAACACTTACTGTAGGTGTGAATTCTAAAAAGTTTAACTTTCTAAACACTTACTGTAGGTGTGAATTCTGAAAAATTTAACTTTCTAAACACTTACTGTAGGTGTGAATTCTGAAAAGTTTAACTTTCTAAACACTTACTGTAGGTGTGAATTCTGAAAAATTTAACTTTCTAAACACTTACTGTAGGTGTGAATTCTGAAAAGTTTAACTTTCTAAACACTTACTGTAGGTGTGAATTCTGAAAAGTTTAACTTTCTAAACACTTACTGTAGGTGTGAATTCTCTTTCTTTCTGGAGATCTTCATTTAGGAGGAAGACTTTCTCTGTTATGTTCCCACAACTTGAAACATTTAAATGTTGTAATGTAGTTACATGTCTTAAGGCACTCTGAGAAATACATGAAAAATCAAATGAATTTACAAATATCGTAGTAATGATTTTAATTAGAGTGAGTGATTGATTGCTTTTTAATGCCAACTCATCAATTTTTCAGTTATATCATGGTGAGAACATGTTTACATTTCAATAAGATGATGATGACTGCTCTGTACTAGACAAGCACACTTAGTTGGATTTTTATAGTGTTCGCTCACTAAAATAACAGTCTGCAGGTAGACATGTCTCTCCACTCACTCCACATTATCCTGATTTTGAGCCAACCTGTCTTTGCTCTTACTCTTCAATACTTAGAGGACAAGCAGCAACTATACATTTTACAGTCTTGGGTTTGATGCTCGAACCCTAGATCTCAAGGCAAGCACGCTTATCATTTCACCACTGATGTGGTCGTCTTAATTAGACATTGAATTCATACATGTACAGTACAGTCATAGACATAGCGTGATAAATCACTGTGATAGACGTATCACTCATCTTAGTGATACTGATACAGTACAGTCAGAGACATACCATGATAAATCACTGTGATAGACGTATCACTCATCTTAGTGATACTGATACAGTACAGTCAGAGACATACCATGATAAATCACTGTGATAGACGTATCACTCATCTTAGTGATACTGATACAGTACAGTCAGAGACATACCATGATAAATCACTGTGATAGACGTATCACTCATCTTAGTGATACTGATACAGTACAGTCAGAGACATACCATGATAAATCACTGTGATAGACGTATCACTCATCTTAGTGATACTGATACAGTACAGTCAGAGACATACCATGATAAATCACTGTGATAGACGTATCACTCATCTTAGTGATACTGATACAGTACAGTCAGAGACATACCATGATAAATCACTGTGATAGACGTATCACTCATCTTAGTGATACTGATACAGTACAGTCAGAGACATACCATGATAATTACATTACTTCAGTTTTTCATTGCAATGTTACAATATGATTGGTTATGAAGTGGTCACATGATTATAAAAGTGATGTTTCATATCCAAATGAAACTCAAATCCGAACTTGCACGTGCCTCCATGACGACGTCAGATGTAAACAATCAATGGCGTATTAATTTCCAACAGCAAATAATCTAACACAAATAAAATTCACAACGAAAAATTCAACTATATTAAATTTTGGTGTGATTTAAATATAATTATAAGAATTGAATGCATTCTTTTGAAGTTTCATTGGGGCATGAAAGCGTTGACCGAAGTACATTTTCATTGAAAATGTACTTCGGTCAACGCTTTCATACCCCAATGAAACTTCAAAAGAATGCATTCAATTCTTAAATAAAATAATTTCCTACCCAACTCTCCATACTTTTTCAGTGCCAGTAAAAATTCCCTTCCTTCATTTCTATTTAGTATGTTTATATATATTATTGAACTTGTTCTTGTCATGAATATAGCTGAAATACTGCTCACTGGACGTTAAGCAATAATCAATTAATCAATCAATCTTACTTGAACAACTTGATCAGTGACATTATGGCATGATTCCAAACATAAAGATGTAATACTGACACCAATCCTTCTCCATAACACAAATTGACCAGGTGACATCAGCTGATCACACTCTTTCAATGAAATCCTGTGCAAATGGGGGCACCTGCAAAAGATTTAGAAAATAGGGCCGTTATCTTCATGATTTGCGATTGAGAATAAATTTATGTACATTGACTTTGTATATGACAAAAATTATTAATAATAAATCCGAGTCTTGTCTTAGCCTGTACCACTTGTCTTCAATATATATTATTTATTACTGACAGAATATAGTGTTAGGGGTGGTGGTGTTGAATGCCACTTTCCACAATAATTCAGTTATATCGTGGTGGTAAGTTTTATTGGTGGAAGAAACTACCATACGATCACGATCATGAAACCCCTATTGAAATTGCGGAAAACAAATAAAATTATCAGACCTTAAATGAATAAAAAAGTATTTTTCATAAAAAAAACATAATTTTGTCAAAAGGGAGGATAAGTTGTCAAAGACTGCTGATACATGTATTACTGAAGTTTTAAGCCAATCATATTACATGTATGTTTGTTGAAGCATAAAACTAACAAGAGCCAGAGGATGGATGAGTCGACTTTCCCATTGCAAGAATAGAAATAGTGAACTAAACATTTGATAAAATTTCTAATTGCTGCTGCATGTTCAACATTCAAGCTATAACTTACTTTTTCATTACTTCTGTCAACCCAAAGAATGTCAGCTTTGGAAGACATTTATCTATCTTAAACTCTCTCAAATGACATGGAACTACGGCCTTAAGTAACTCATTAGTTAATTTCTCTGCATAAAACTGCAGCAGGCATTCTAACAATTCTTCTGTGATAGCAGAGTATACACCAGCCTCTAACAAAGAAAGAATGCATTTGGTCAGTCTTGGATTTGTTTCTTCTACAAAGTCTAGTAATACATGACAGCTTGCTAACTTTGATATAGTTCTCAGAGTTGGTACATTAGCCATATTACGGTATCTTACATCTTTCTATATAAATTGGTCTGAAAAATAGAGAAATATAATTAAATATTTATATAACCTTAAAAATATCTGAAAACAAGTACTATGAAATCATTATTAATCGTGGGGTTCTAATTTTCGTGGATTCCGTGGTTCACTTAAACCATGAAAACTAAAATCCAACGAAATGCAATTTTCCCATTGATTGTTCCATGTAATGTTTGAAACCATGAATTCAAGAACCTATGGATCAACGCATTTTGTTCAAACCACGAAAAATTGGTGCCAATGAATAATAATGCTTTCACAGTATAATATACAGTCCGACAAAAGATAAGCACCACCTGACTTGTTTCAATAATATCTTTTTTAATAATGAACTTATTTCAAATCGGTTTGCTGTTTTCGTTACCTGTACACACATACTTACTTACCTGTGAAACAGGTTATTGATCGATTTTTATTTATGTGTATATGACAGGGTGTGTAAAGTGCCACGTGTACTTTTCAACATTTGTGTTTGCGAACGAAAGCTGATTTTTTTTGTGTATAGTTTTAAGTTTCATTTTCTATTGGTTTGGTATGGTGCGGCGAAAATTAACCATACCAGAAAGGTGGCAAGCTGTTGGCATGCATAAAGGTGGTCTTAGCCATAAAAGGGTGGCAGACCACTTCAGGGTTAACCATTCCATCATTGTACGACTGATGCAGCGTTTTCGTCAAACGGGGAATGTTACTGACCGTCCACGTGCAGGTAGACCTCGCAAAACGACACCGAGAGATGACCGGCTCATATCCAGACGGGCGCGGCAGCGACCGTTCAGTACAGCTGGTGCACTTCGTGGTAATTTAGCGTTTGGAGGCCACATTAGCACACGCACTGTAATCAGACGCCTCCACCATCAGGGAATGCGAGCGCGAAGACCCATAAAACGTCCACAGTTGACATTACGTCACCGCCATGCTCGATTTCACTGGTCACATAATCATTTGGGGTGCACTATTCACACATGGAGACGGGTCCACTGGTCTGATGAAAGTCGTTTTTTGTTATGCCCTACCGACGGTCGTGCAAGGATTTGGTGCCAACGAAACACTTCATTTCAGGACATCCACATTTTGGGCACAACTGCTTTTGGGGGCGGGGGTGTAACTGTCTGGGGTTGTTTTTCCTTTGACTGTAAGTTGGATTTGTACGTTCTTGATGGTAATCTGACAGGCCAAAAATACCGTGACAATGTGCTCGCTCCACGTGTAGTCCCCCATTTCGACAATCATACGTTGGCTGACAGGCCAATGTTCATGGACGACAACGCTAGGCCACATAGAGCCCGAATTGTACAACATTTTTTTACAGCAAGAGGTTGTTCAGAAAATTCCATGGCCTGCGATGTCGCCAGACATGAACCCTATAGAGCATGCATGGGACTTTATTGGCTGAAAAATTAACCAACGCAATCCAAAATGTCAAAATATTGACGAATTAAGAACTGGAGTGGCAACAGTTCCCCCAAGAATGGCTTAGGCGTCTTGTGCGAAGTATGACGAGGCGTGTTACAGAACTTCACAATAAATGCAATGGATATATTCGTTATTGATTTGTATGCCTTACACATATGCACAATAGATGCATTTAAAACTTCTTAAAATCTGAAGACTCTGCATTTTAATGCAATGTTAAAAACTTCCATCAAAGACAAACTGGTTTTACGTTTTTCCAGCGCCTGTTTTGAACCCCATTTTTGCCACGTCTTTCAGGATGATAAATACCTCGTAGATTGGTAATTTTAGAGCCCTTGGTGTAGTCTTTTAAGAAGTGTAAGAAAAATGGTGATATCTATTTTATTGTTTTAACAGTATTGATGTAAAAAAATATATCGATAAAAATATAGGGTGGTGCTTAACTTTTGTTGGAGTGTATATTTACACCACAAAATATGCAATGTCAATTTTCTATCTTGTATAAACATGATAAAAAATGCTCAACAGAATTAAAAGTACAACAATACAAGTCAACTTAGATTATGGGTATAATTGTGATAATCTTCAAAGATATATAATGGGACAATGCTTTGATAAAGTAAAAAAATCTTTCCTATGATAAAAAAAAAGTATGGTTGTACAGTAGTTGGAAAATGTAGTTTCGAAAAGTTACTTTTTAAATGAAGGAAATAGAAGACTTCTTTTTATCCTTAAAGCAATCAAGAGCTTAATATTAAATATCTGATTCTTCATAGATAAAAAAAAAGTGGGAAAGTAAAAAATAATATATGTGGAAACAGAAAAAGGTAGTACTGCAGGATTGATGCTCGAAATGACGAAAAATGAGTCTGGGAACTCTTGAAAATCATTATTTGATTAAGCGGGAAATCAAAATTTGCTGTCAATATATGTTGTGTATCTTTTGTTCTACCCCCTGATTACATAATTTTGACATTCTGATGTGTGTCACAGAGGTTGAAAATTTACAATTATCACAATTCTGCAGACAAATCTTGAGAAGGACTTTTATTATGTTTCAAATTTGCTTTATCATTTTTATGTACCATACGATTTATATGTTCCAGTTGTCCTTTCTAAAAAAAAAAAACAATTTCTTATACATGTACTTCTTACTCATTGTTTGCTTAATGTACTGTTCCTTTGCTTTGGCTTGTGTCTATGGAATGCTACATAGTCTCTCATGTTCATTTACATCCACATCCTTACTTACTAAACAATTTTGTCACAACAATATACAACATAAAACTGATTCTGCATGGAAGATGGAATGGCAATTCATGCCAGTGCATGCAGATGACCTTTTAAAAGGTCATACTAAAAAGCACCCGGGACAGCCCGAGACCGACCGGGGACTGGAAATAACGCCCGGCGTATTGGAATATTGTTTAAATAATTTTTGTTGAAATTATAATGGAATATGATGTTAAGTGAAGTCTTACCGTGAGTGTAAATGTTCAAGTTATGTACTAAAAAGCTCCCGGGATTATTCCCTAGTTTGGTGTAAATATTAGGTTTATTTCAATTCTATTATATATAGCTTGCTATATTTTATTGCCTTTTTCTTTGTTGCTTTTTGCTTTGTATAAAATCTGTATGTGTATTGGGTAATTCGCAAATGAATTACTGACACGTGCCTCGGTTATGACATTATAAGTTATTTAAATTTTATAATTATTGAATAACATCACTCACCAATTTGGCATGTTACGCTTTCATTAATCTATGATTACATCGTTAATACGGTTTACTTTAAAATATAATTAATCAAAATTATATACCCAGGCGCTATTTCCAATCCTCAGGCTGCTCCGGGCGGTCTCGGCCTGTCACAGGCACTTTTTAGTATGACCGCTTTTAAATGTTAAATTTCATCCTTTTTTATATTTTTATTTTTTGCTTAAAGGCATGTACCTCTTGTCTTTAGTTTGCTTTTGTGTCTTGTGTGTATGTTGAACTGCATAAATTTATGCATGTTTTTTTATTTAATATGTCACAAGGCATGTACCAGCACCCTGCATGTACATTGTTTTTTTGTATGTATTTATACTTTGTAATAATTTTATATATATAGTCGATTTTAAAAGCTCATTAGAACTTGTGCTGTATGTATATTCTGTATCAACTCTAAATAAAACTTTGAATTGAATTGAATAAATGGGAAACATGAAACTCATAAACCGCTAATCTAGAATCCGGGAAACGTAGAAAAGCAATGCATGTTTGAAGAATTGGACACCGACAATTGAACTTAACAAAAACTGTTACTGTTAGTCCTACAGCATGTAAAAGGAAATTCAATTTACTGTATTTCATATATTCCTCTTTTTAAACACATATATGTATGAGAGATCTCAACTTATCATTTTTGATTACAGGACATGGTCATGCCTCATAGCATGTCACATCAGTCTATTGCGTCTTTTAAGTTTTAGTTGCATGTCGATGTGACGTGCACTTATTCTTTTAATGAACATGTCATTTATGCTGCATTTTAAGAATTACATCAATGCAATGCTTGAAATCTTCATATTGTGGAGTAAATTAAAATCTGAAAGAAAAGGTAATAATCACCAATGTAAACATATCCTTCGATTCTTTTCAGTCTTTATTAAAAACTTCAGAAGGGCATCGAAAATAAAAACATGTCTAATTTTTCACCAGCAGCCGTCACGGAAATAATTTCCGGTCACCGCTTCGACATCGAACTGTGGCTAATGGGACACTTGTTTTTAGGACGAGCTGAGATCAATTTTGAAGAGACAAATCAGGACCTAAAGAATGGAGGCCATTTTTCAGCATGATTAATATAATAATAAGTTATGGTTACTTTCCTACAAAAACAAAGCACAGGTACGTTTGACATGATACCTTTTGGTTTCCCTACCCCTTTTTGCAGAATCAGTCACTTGAAGTTTCAAAAATATAAAAAAAATAAGAAAAACTTCGAAAAATTTATTTATTATAGATGACCAAAATTTTTCGAAGTTTTTCTTATCTTTTTTTTATTTTTGAAACTTCAAGTGACTGGCAGAATACAGATTTTTTTTCAGACAGATCGAAAATATATCATTTTCATTTAATTTTGCAACTTTCTATGCAATAGTCTGAATGACTAAATACAATACATATACATATATCAGTAACCTCGTATGGATAGAAATGCTGTTTGATCGTATTTATTGTATTTAAGATGCAAAATAACATGAAAATGATATAGTTTCGATCTGTCAAAAAAATCTGTAGTCTGCAAAAAAGCGGGAGGGGCATCAAAAGGTAACCTATATCCACAGGTACCTGTGAAACAAAGTGCAGACACGGACGGGTGTTCTGACTGCAGTCCTACCAAAAATATCATGGGTAAACAAATTGTAACTTATAAATTTATTTTCGAATTAATGGATTATTAAGTATTCGACCTAATTTTAAAACTTTTTCCTGAATTATTGAATTGAATCAAGTAATGATTAATACATTGATTGATTAAGCGCAATTTTTATAATCTCAGTAATGAAAAATTGCACTTGTTCTTGCGGGAATATTGTTAAAAAGAACTCACTAGTTTAAGTAGCCATATTACATAAGTTTAAAAATCTTATTGAAAAGGTTCTTGATTCTAGTGTGAATTTGAGACATATTCATGGTTCCTTTATTAAAAATATAATTGCTGAACTATCACTTATCACATGGTTTGTCACTAAATTAACACGACGAGTACCACTAGTGGAGCAGGAACTGCTTACCCTTCCGGAACACCCGAGTTCATCTCCGGTTTTTAGCGGGGTTCGTGTTTCTCGATCTTTAGTTTTATGCGTATGTTTTGTAGATCAGCTGTTTGTCCTTTTGTACTTTTTCTTTTGGTCATTGTGTTGTCTAACTTTTCGGATTGATAATAAACCTATTAGAACTTATAAATGATGATTTTTTAATCCTTAAATTACAATAATCCCTATAATGGTATATATTGCAGGCAACACACTAAATTTTCCTGGCTAGTAGTAATATTGTGGTTGGTTACATTGTAAAATTACTGTTTAACATTTTATTTTTAATTTTCAATCGTTTTATTTTCAGTTATATGCATCAAAGAACGAATACACAATGCAATTAAAAATTTTCGAACTTAAGAGTTATTTAATTTAAAGTCGAGAAGAGAGCAATATTACGCGTACAACATTTAGGATCACAGTGTGTATAATAAGCCACATTCTTTTTGTTAAGGTCGGGATAAAAGATGAACACAGAGAGACACTACCCTTCAAATCTTACTGACATTTAGAATATTTAGAATATGTAGAATACCTTAGAATGTTTGTTGTGGAATTGCTATGCCCACACAAATACAAATGTACTTCAGAATATAAACATTATATATTCATTTTTTTTCAAATTTGAAACGCAAACACATTTCAAAATAGGAAAAAAACGTTTACAATGTAGTCAGTAGTTGTGCCGGTCGTAATAAAGTGAATATAACTGTATGTTGATTTGTTTATCCCTTTGAAAGACAAAATAATACAACTGCACGAAAAACCGTGTGGCTTTAAATCAACATTTAGTACGTACCATGAGTACTAAATATCCCATGTCTCCTATTTTAATCACGTGAATTAACGCAATCAACCAACTGTTCACGAAAACATATATTATTTCTATAACAATATTAATATTGATATATAACTAAAAATTTGTTATTTAAGAAACACAAAAGTTTACTTATTAAACTTACATGCATCAGTCAAGTTTACCCTTCCGGAGTATCTGAGTTCACCCCCGGGTTTTAGTGGAGTTCGTGTTGCTCGATCTTTAGTTTTCTATGTAATGTTTTGTAGATCGGTGTTTGTCCTTTTGTCCTTTTTAGTTTGGCCATTGTGTTGTCTGTCCTTCGATTTACGGCCTCTGATTAACACTTTGGAATCTTCAAACTCTTCTAAATATTTAATGAAATAAAAGTCTTGATTTTCATTTTTTCATTAGTGGGGAATCAGTATTACAGTGGGTGTAAAATCAAAATTGGAGCACATTGTACGTAATTTCTGACATCATGTTTCACATCAGAGTAACATAATATTTCACACTTCTGTACGTAGTATTGTTATATATAAATAACCTCGTGATATAAAAATAATAAAACATAACACATGATATATTTTGAGTTGGGGGTGGAACTGAAATACGAAGTGTCAAAAATCACGTAAAAAGACGAATTTCTGTATGATGGGAGTTCCCATGGGATTCCAATTATGAAAAGAAAGTTTAAATAATGATAGTCAACAATTCCACCAATATCAACATATATATACTGTATAAGAATAATAATTTTTATTGTCCAATAGAGGGCCCACAAGGGACAAAGTCATTACAGTGATTCATAAACAAAACAATAAAAAATAAAGATATAAATATTGTACGTTACAATGAACAAAACTGCCCATAAAATATACTAAATACTTATACTAATAATAATTATAATAATAATTAAGTGCCGTCGACCATGACACTGTTGGCCACATCAGACATCAATGGTTAATTTACATGTAGTGTAGTGGTCAAGTCCTCCCCGTGTCCTATGCACATGGACAAGTACTGTACGGTAGTTGTACAAATGCAGAGAAAACCAAGGGCCGGTGCAAATAGGACTATAACACATTCGCACACATATTATACATGTGAAATAACTACATTTTCGAAATTAAATACATATACTGTATAAATACTTAAAGCTTGTATATATATTTGTACAATAATACCCCCAACAAAGCTATTGTAAATGCGACCTCTAATATCACTTACAGGCCGCTAATAGAGGCCGATGATACAGGCCGCTAATAGGGGCCGATGATACAGGCCGCTGTACTTTATTAATTTGAACCATTTTTGGGACAAGGTTAATATCGTTCACCTGAAAATTATTTAAACTCGCTCTCAAACAAAACAGTTACAATTTCCCTGGATCTTCAGCAAAAAAATTACACTCGTGCGTAGATTCTTTATCTGTGTTTACAATTGACCACTTTCAAACGACAAAAGAAAAAAAAAAACTCGTAATCCATATTTGATATTTTTTCTAGATTACCAGTTTGTTCTTTTATAAAATATTCATCAAATTTCATCTGCTAAAGATCCATATCTGTATAGAGTGATCTGAAAAAAATATATAGAAATGCACATTTAGTTGAATATTAACGCAAAGTATTAAGTAAAAAAAAAAAAAAGTGTAAAAAACCAAAAAAAACCCCGAAATGTGTGATATCAATTTTTTTCGTTCATATTATAATAATAATAATAATAATAATAATTTTATTGATTTAAAGTCCAAACATTGAACAATCATCAAAAGACAAAACAGAACTAAGCTAAATGCATACAATACACGGACAAAGATGTTATCACAGCTGAGGAGTGTATGAATTATCTCCCATTGAAGATTACAATATTTATAAGGATTATCTCCCATTGTACACAACAGTGTCACTCAATGTATATTAAAAATATTTAAATAATTCTGTATATACTGTAATAATAATTTTGCATAATAATTAAGTTATAACTTCCCTTTCAGATCTTGATTGATAGAATACAATTTATTCACACCTAAAATACATATTTTACATATATCAAGAGCATTACTACTCAATATGAATTAAAATTTTTGGAACTCATCCATATCATTAAATGAAGGAACCATTGAACTTATATTAGAAAATAATTCTTTACGACACTCATCCAATTTGGGACATCTTAAAATGAAATGTATTTCATCCTCTGGTTCTATATTACAGAGAGGACATATTCTCTTTTCCACTGGAAGTTTGATGTATCTACCCCCTTTCAATATTCAGGTTACTGTTGCTTATTCTAATTTTAACAAATATAGATAAAGCAAATTTATCCACATCAGAGTGTAAAAATTTCTCCATTTTGTAACTATTTTTTAATTTCCTATAAGTTCGCAGTTTATTACCACCATTTTTATTATCATCATTAAACAATAATTTTTTCCAATGGTTAATATATCTGTCTTCTATATTATATCATTTCCGCACATTCAATGTGTTTTTTTAGCGTAAAATTTCAAAATTCCGCGTCAGATTTGATACAATGTTATTGTGCGAAATGTGTTTTTCTATCGACGTATGAATGCCTACAAAACTATATTTGTATACATATTACATACCTGTCTTAAATGATCAGTCTTTCCATCACTTGACAAATCTTTGTAAATCAAATTGACGAGCGAAATCAGTTTCCACATCAAATATGTGTCAGTCATCATTGTGTTCATCCAATTACATGTGTACAACAATTACCTGTTATTATTTGACCTTGAACGGTCGAACGATTTTTATAACTTTGAGTCGCACTCGATTGACAATAACACGATCTATGTTTATAAGTATAATTTATTAAATTTATTTTTTATTCATTTAGGATAGTAATAACATTATAATTACCGTATTATATTTTACTATAGCAATTAACAAAATATATCGGGTTTATAGGTACATAGGGATATATAATACTTGACATTTTTTGGAAATGCACAATCGATTGGTGATATATAAATCAATAAATCAATTTTAAAGTTGTAGTTGGATTAAATGTCATACCATTTGTTTTTTTTTCAACAACACTATTATTGTACAAGTTAGATACATTATTATTGAAACAAATGAAGTTGCCCGTATTGGATATAACGGGTTTCTTTTTCCGCATGAGTACGAATGCGGAAAAAGAAACCCGTTATATCCAATACGGGCTGCTTCTTTTGTTTCAATAGTACTGTATCTTACACAGGTGCTTGTGGACAGGACACAACATTCCCCCCTTTTTACACCCTACCCCCCCCTTTTTTTTTCATTTCCATGGCTTAGAAATATGTAAAACAGCAATAATATGCCGTTTTCTGATTGCATAAGTCGACTGATATATATATAGAAATGCCGTTTTCTGATTGCATCAGTCGACCGATATGTAGATATATATCAGTCGACTGATGCAATCACAGCAATAATATCCAAACCATCATACTGTCACAAAACATATTAGCATCTCTTCCTAGATGAAGAAGATACTAACGAGAGGTTTTCAGTTAATGAAATGGCAAGTAAATTATCACTATCTCTGCCATAATAAAAACAAACAAACACAAAAGATACCACGCAGTCGGAATAGTTCCAAAATCCAATAGAAAAATGGTACAAAGATGCAAATTCGATACCCCTAACACACAAATACATGCCTGCTTAGTACAGGGATTTCAATAAAAAGTGGTGGTGTTGATGAAACTGTTTGGACACCCCCCCCCCCCCCCCTTAGTAATATGATGCGGTTTGGAAAGTGCTTTCCACATGGGAGTAATATGCCAACCCTCACATATAACTGGGGCAAGCGGGGCCCCGGGGCAAGCAGCTTTAATCTTCGTGACATCGCTTTCATTTTAGTGAGTGGAGTGGACATTGTAATTAAATGGTTAAAATCATTAAGCTTTACACGCAAATGACAAAATACAATATGAAACAACACTAAAATTGTACCCAAAAGATTTAGATCTGTGTAACTCTGATCTTATAAAACTAGTATGATGATGATTATTGATCTTTTCTGAGAAAATAAAGCTGTATCAAACAGTAGTAAAGAATCTAACCATCGTGGGACGGATCTATGAGGTCTCAATACCACTAATGAAGCTCCACTATTTTTTTTTACTTATGAAGTCATGACAATTAAAAGGAGTGACTTCTATAATTATTTTATGTACAATTGTACGATATAAATCACTTATGAATTTTGATTTGTTAGAAATGCAGAGACCTAAATAAAATGAACAGTTTACGAATATCGTGTGATTTAGACAGAGGGTAGTCAGTGCTTTGGTACTGACATGGTTTGTTCAAGTAGAAAAACACTCATTCATTGCCTAGTAGATATTGTAATTTACGACTGATCATACATGTACCCTAATTGCACGAATACGAGCGTGTCATTAAATGTATAATAGATAATTTCGTAAAACGTACGACATATTCCGAGCGTGTTTGATGATAAGTATATATTTATTGTGGAAACATACTTTATACTGTTTGATTAAAGACAGAACAAAATTGCCTATTTTGATTTTGATTTTTCTGATTGCATAAGTCGACAGATATGTATATAGAAATTTACATATCAGTCGACTTATGCAATCAGAAAACGGCATATTATTGCTGTTTTACATATTTCTAAGCCATGGAAATGGAAAAAAAAAAAAATGGAAAAAGGAGGGTAGGGTGTAAAAAGGGGGGATGCTGTGTCCTGTCCACAAGCATCTGTGGTATCTTATACATATAGCGAACAATCACCTATCACCTTACCTCACTGAAAAGTCATGCACGCACACCCACACACACGTACAGGGGCTAGGTGCGTCCGAAAAAAAAAAAAAAAAACCCTATATAATACTACAAGGGGGCGAACTCGCATGCTTCCATTTTTTTAAGTCGTCGTGTTAAATTGATCGTAACTTCGGAACGCCTTAATATTTTCAAAAAATGTTTCCACCAGTCGAAAGTCAAGTAATTTTCCTTTCCAAAGAGACCCCATTGTTAGTGTAGGCCTCCGAACTGCTGAGGTATCATACACGAACCAAAACAAAACGGCGTGAAAATCCGAAGTCGTACAAACGCTGGGATGACCACTTCCCATCTGTGTACAGACTTTCCCATGCGTAAACGAGTCATTTTGACTAGCTAAATACTTTCATCCATTCAAATTATGATAAAATTTCTTACCTTACGCCAATTTATATGTCCTTTAAGTCTGTTTTTGAAAGAAATCCCATTTGCATCCTTGACAAAAGCCATAGACGTGAAAATTGAGAGAGTTCTAACGGGCTTTTTGATTGGCTCAATTTTCACGTCTATGGCTTTTGTCAAGGATGCAAATGGGATTTCTTTCAAAAACAGACTTAAAGGACATATAAATTGGCGTAAGGTAAGAAATTTTATCATAATTTGAATGGATGAAAGTATTTAGCCAGTCAAAATGACTCGTTTACGCATGGGAAAGTCTGTACACAGATGGGAAGTGGTCATCCCAGCGTTTGTACGACTTCGGATTTTCACGCCGTTTTGTTTTGGTTCGTGTATGATACCTCAGCAGTTCGGAGGCCTACACTAACAATTGGGGTCTCTTTGGAAAGGAAAATTACTTGACTTTCGACTGGTGGAAACATTTTTTGAAAATATTAAGGCGTTCCGAAGTTACGATCAATTTAACACGACGACTTAAAAAAATGGAAGCAAGTGAGTTCGCCCCCTTGTAATATTATATAGTATTTTTTTTTTTTTTTTTTTTTTCGGACGCACCTAGTCCCTGTGCACACACGTACCTGTCCCATTTCCAACGTCATATGTCGTGTGCGTGCGTGCGTGCGTGCGATTGTTTTTTCACCAAACATACTGCATACAAATTCGATAAAATGTCTATATGATACATGGGAATTGAACTCTTCAAATATCTATTAGATTTAAACGACTGTGGGAATGAACCATAAAACCATCAAAACTGAAATATATCAAAACGTAAATTTAAATGTATTGCAAGGAGTTGAAGTATATGGATAAAACAAAATATAAGATAAATAAATGCTTTGGTAAACATTATTATGGCTTTTAAGGACCATAGTAATTCTGATTAATGAGTCATCAATTCTTAAACATCTTACAAGATGTATATAGTATGACCATTCATTCATATAGGCCACAGATATAAAATATTTGAATGGACATTAATTTCAATCTCAGCTATGTATTATGAAAAGAAAGTTTGAACAGTGATGGTCAACAATTCTACCAATATCAACAAATATGAGCAATCACCTCTCACCTCTCACCTCTCACCTCAAATCATTGAACAAAAAAAAAAAAAACCCCAAAAAAAACAACAAAACAAAACAAGACCACGACATATAACATTGTAAATAGTGGCTTGAGACAACTACAAAGATGTAGTGATGTTAAACCGTTTAATGGCATTATAAACCTCCACTTCTGATGTGTGGATCTACAACGACAACTCATATATACAAAGTCAGTAAGTGCTTGTTGTTTAACACGCCACCTCAGTAATTTTTCAGCTATATCATGGCGAGAACAAGTTAATTTTCAACGAAATGATGATGAGGTCTGCTTTGTACTAGACCAATACGCTTAGTTGGATTTTTATAGTGCTAGATCACTGTAACAACAGTCCGTGGATAGACATGTCGCCCCACTCTGACACATTATCCTGATTCCGAGCTAACCAGTCTTTGATCTTTGTCCTTAATACCGCGTGCTTAGCGGAGAAGCAACAAATACCAATTTTATAGTATTTGGTTTGACACGATGGGGCTCGAACCCAAGATCTACGGCACTCGAGGCGAGCACGCTAACCATTATGCCACCGATGCGGTTATGGTTCAATGATTAACTACTAGATAGAAAGGTAGAACATGTTGGTTAAAAACCTTAATATTAAGACAAAAAAATCATAGCTGACAGATTTAATATCATTTGGCCACAAACATCTAAAGAAATTAATGATCTTTGTGTAAGACCAGAATTAATAGATATTTGTTAGAATCAAATATTGAACATATAATAGTAATATGATATTGAATGAAACATAGATGTACTTATTTAATTGCTAGTTAGATCTATTAGCAGATTGTTTATATTGTTAGCAACATAAATCTGTCTTAAACTATATAGTGGCTAAATCATAGCCTTTGCCAATAAGATTTTCCAAGGATTTTACAAGATTACATAGATGTATCAAATTTTAACTTTTTAGCTTTGTTAAATACGTCGACATAAAAACATGAATGGGAAATACCCTTTTTGATCAGATTTCTGCATTTAGAATTGTATTCATATACAAGATCTCTATAGCGGTAATATAACTTATAGTCCGTTTGACTTCTATAAATCTTCAGAAAAAAATTCTTAAAAATCCAGTTTTCAAATCAACAATTTTTTTTCTAGATGTATATTAATATATGATATATACGAACTCTGACAATTAATTTCAAAAATGTTGGTCCATTATTAAAAAAGTTACCCACTAGGTACTGAACTGAACTATGGATGTGAAGTGTGGGGTTATCATACTGCACCAGATATTGAAAAGATCCATTTATATTTTCTTAAGCGTATATTGAAAGTAAGAAAAAGTACGGTAACTACTATGGTATATTGTGAATTAGGTAGATTACCTTTGTACGTAGAAAGACAATGTAAAATGGTTAAATATTGGACAAAATTATTGAATACTGAAAATTGTATATTGAAGGGTTGTTATGATGACATGTTTGAATATAGTTGTAGTAAACCAAATGATAAACAGAACTGGTGCTGTAAAATTAAAGAAATATTATTTAAGTATGGATTAAATTATGTATGGTTGAATCAATGTGTTGATAATAATAATAATAATAATAATAATAATAAAGTTTTATTTAAAGTCGGAGTTTTTACAAACATATAACATAAGCTCTGTAGAGCTTTTTACCGACATATATAACAATAGACAAAATATATTATGACAGGAGGCATACAAACATTTGCAGATAACAGACAAACATACAAGCATTACATAAATAGCTTAAAACATGTTTATAAAGTACTAAAACTAGCATAAGAACATAAAAAGCACTAGGCAAAAAGAATAAGTACATGTAGCATGAGCAACTGAACTAAATCAAATCAAATCAAAAGTTTTATTTAATGTCGGTACATTTACAAACAGTACAAACACAAGCTCTCATGCGCTTTTTAAACCGACATGCATTTTAAGATATAAATTACAAAACAGTAAATAAAAAATAAAAACAATAAAATAAAACAATGTCATGCATTAAAACCACATATTAGATGCAAGTACATCCATGATTAGATTTCTGGGCCTCCACAGTCAGTGCACATGCGGCAAGTGCCTCTCTGCACACTGACTTCATAGGACCAGAAAACCGCATGGACTAAGTAAGAGCATACAAATAATTGCATATTACAGACAAACATACAAAGCAATGCATTACATCAATAAAAGCCATGCATATAAATTAGCCACTAAAACTAGCAAAATAAAAATAAAAATGAAAGCACTAAGCAAATGAATAAGTATATGTAGCATGAGTAAGAATGAACTGAATAAGAGCATACTTTCAAGACTTACAAGAGCCACACCTGCATGAGCCACCACTCCATGAATTAATTAAACTTTTGAACTGACCGAGACTAGAAACATTCCGCAATTCATTGGGTAGCTCATTCCAGAGTGTGGCACCTGCAAATCTAAAAGAATGTAAACCATGATATGTTGTTCTCACCTGGGGTACTTCTACTGTATTTGTTTTCCTAAAAGAATAGCGACTTTCTTTATATACAAATAAATCATTTAAATACATTGGACTTTTTTTATTCAAAATTTTGTAAACTTCAATTGCCATTGTTCTAAGGCGTCTGATCTTTAATGTTGGTAATCTTGATTTATTCAACAGGTCTTCATATGAACTATTATAATCTTCATAAATAAATCTGAGGGCCCTTTCTTGAATTTTTTCAATTTTTCTGGTATTGGTCTCACCACAGAAATGCCAAACAATTGGACAATAATTAAAATTACTCATTATAAAAGAAAAATATATAGTTAATCTACCTAATTTTGTTAAATGTTTACCTATACGTTTTAATACATTTAATTGTCTTGAAGCTTTTTTACATATATTTGAGATATGAGTGTTGAGAACTTATTATTGAAATTGAAAGAAAGAATTATTGGTAGTTTTATTAGTGAAGTTACTGCTTTCTTGGAAAACTCACCCACATGTCAATTTTATAAACACGTTACAATATTATTTAGATAGACCAGTTAACTAAATATACCAGCCATTTATATGTAAATATAGAATTTGTGCACATAATCTAAACATAGAAACAGGAAGATTCTATAACATTAATAGAAATGAGAGATTCTGTTTTAATTGCAATAAAAATTCTATAGAAGATGAATATCATTTTATATTAGAGTGTAGTAGATATAATGATTTGAGAAGAAAATATATAAAACAGTACTACTGGATAAATCCATCTGCATACCGGTATAAACTTGTAACTTTGTTGTCTGTCAGAAATGTAAAAGAATTGAATAATTTTGGAAAGTATTTGTGTTTAGCAGAGAAACTACGTAATGCATAATTTATCACTGTTGATGTCGTATATATATACAATGGTATATTCATATACAATATACGTACATTGTCGGTAAATATAAAATTGATTTGTACGAGCTTTAGAAACAGGCAGAATAACGAGCCTTCGGCGAGCTTTTCAGGCCTGTTTCGCAGCGAGTACAAATGAATTTTATATTTAACGACAATGTACGTATATTGTGTTTATCCTGAAATGTCAAAAAAGTCGGAAAACTTGTCAGATTTAAACAAAAAGGACAGAAACAAGCGTCATTCCTCGCCTTTCATAAATGTTGGTCTTCTTCGTGGTCCGCGTTACATTAGTACCAGTTTCATACTTGTCTGCGCCCTCCGCTGTACATAGCTACAGGGTACCAGGAAAGTTTATTCGTAGGCTGAAAAGTTTATTCGTAGACTGAAAAGTTTATTCGTCTAGTACGAATAAAGCAAAAATTTATTCGTATAGCATATTTGTACAGCAACTGTACTGATTGCAGGATAAATATAATTATATGTACTTGTTTCAGACTATAACCAAGTGTATCACACTCCGCGATACATGTATTTTTATTCATATGTTTGTATTTATTTATCTATATTTGCATTTAATATACAATGTATGTGAAATATGTAGTTGGTGCTATTAACATGCTATATATATAAATTGTACAATCCTATAAGCTGTATTTGCTTTCGGAATAAAGTATTATTATTATAATTAATTAAATACAGACCTATGGCTGATATATATTTTACATTTCAGCAAGTAGTTTCCCTTGGATATTCGAGAACCAATGGAAGTGTCATCTCATGGCTATTTCAATTAAAACATTACAGAACCAACATTCAAAGATGTCTGCCATTTATTCCATAGACATTGCATTTCTTAATACTTGATGAGTTTATTTCCTTCTTTATTATTGTAGAATGAGAATTAAAAAAAAAATATTGTGCCAAACCACTTATTTTTTTTATAAATAGACTTTCTGGCAAATATATCAGGTACAATTCTGGTAAAGTATTTAATATAAATACTAACAGGTGTATAGTACCATTATACCACATGATAGCTTTTTCTAGAATCAAAATCTTGACCAAAAATGACCTTGTACAACATTTTTTGGCACCTATCTAAACAAAATTGCATGATCTTACAACAGGTATACATTTTACACCTGTATTGCACGTGTGGTCATAGCAAATTAATTTTTACTAAATTAACCAATATTCAAGTGTTTACGCTTAAAAAGTGAATTGGCAGTAATTCTATTAATCTCTGATCACTATTAGGATTGGTAATCAGGATTGTTTGGTGTCTGGGAATATCTGTTTTGTTAATGAAATAAGAAGAAAGATACCAAATATTTTTAATCAAGATTGTACTGTTTGGAAATAGCTGTTTAGTTAATGAATTTAGAAAGATTTTAAACAAATATCTTATTATTTTAAGACATGGGTTAACCAAATGTACTTTTAAGTTTTAATAGAAGAATGTTTGGCATTTTATTTGTTGTAGTCTACACCACAAGTACCATAATTATAGGTGTGTATAACAACAGTTGGATATCATACATAAGACCCCATTCAGAAAATTTACACTTTCTATAACAAGCAGTATTTGATAAAAACAATAGAAGGGATACTTACTATAAAAATGGATTTTACTGTAAAGTAACCATTTTATAGAAGATGTTGAGGAACTAATGATTTTACCTCAAATCAACAATTGAACATTTTGAGATTCCAAACTGTATATCACTCAGTACTAACACAAAGGGACAATAATTTCATTTTGAGTTTGTATTATAAAAAAATAAATGTAGAAGTTCTAGATTATATTTTTTTATAAGGAGATTCCAGTCTATTCAACACACCACTGAATTTGTTAAAAAATTAAATGACTATTAAATATAAATCATTAGATATTTTTTAATGTTATGAACAAAATGAATGGACATGCAACTTTTATCCAAAAATGTATGCATATGTATACATGTCAATTCAACTACTAATAAGTTAAATTGTCATGTTAAATCCCAATTTAATCAGTAGGATGAATTTTCAAACCAATAAATGATTAGGTCTCTATGTTAATTACATTTTCTGAAGTGTAAAATCTGCATGGAGTGAGTACAAGTAGAGTAAGAGCCCAACCATCAAAACAAAATAACAGACATGTGCTTTCAATGTATATTTCATTGTACCATGTGACATAGGACATTTAAATATTAAAAGGCTATTCATTAAGTGACCATTAAGGTGATAGTCAATTGTTATTTTTAAATGCCCTATGTCACATGGTACACTACAGTCTGTTTTTTGTACTCACTCCTACCAGATTTTTACACTTCAGAAAATATAATTAACATAGAGATCTAATGAATAACTTTTTTAATAATGGACCAACAATTTTGTAATTAATTGTCAGAGTTCGTATATATCATATATTATCTAGAAAAATAAATGTTGATTTGAAAACTGGATTTTTAAGAATTTTTTTCTGAAGATTTATTGAAGTCAAACGGACTATAGTGAAAGTCTTCAATAATTTATGAAAACGATATCATTGATGTAAAACTGTTTCCGCTATCACGAGATTAAGCTCATTGAAGTCAGAAACGTGCAAAAAGAACCAAAATGTAAACGCCATATGATGGAACCAGAGGAACGTCACTATCCAAAAAAAATGAAAAAAAGACGATAAAGAAAGAAAACCGCCTCTTTTGTCGTAGACGCGCGTGTTAGAGCCGCGAGAGAAGGACACGAAGTTAGCCTTATCCAATGCAAGTTCCTTAAGATAAATGTAAGAAGATTAGGATTGTTTACAATTAAGATATCGTTTAAATATCTACAGTTATTGTTGAATAAACTAATTACCGAGTGCTTTGGAGCGTCTTTTTAGACTTTAGCCATAAATTGAGATTCATAGCAGTACACAAAAAAAACCTCCAAAAAACCAGCAATGGTAAGAGCACAATTCGTTCCCATTGGAATTCAAACAGCTTGACGAAATACTTTATTGCCAAAACGGACACAGATATTGTCTAGCAAAAAGTTAATAGCATAAATAATGTCGAAACAAGTCAAATTACAATATTCCTCTCTTTATTTACAGCAAATGTAATCACAGTCTGATTTACGGAATAACCATTCAATCACATATGAACACTTGTCTTTGATAAATTTAAGTAGTAGGGATGTAAACAAGGCAAAAATGTCGTGACAACCAGGCTTAATTGGTGATGAAAGTCCTGGGAGTTATTGCAAAATCTCAGATTAAGCACCCTCTCACGGGAAACTCTTTGGAAATCTTGACACCTGAGTTTGGTATCGGCGCGCGATCCCACTTTAGCTGTGTTAGGATATTGTGGTCAGAAGTCACTGACCTTATTCACCCGTCCAGTCATGCATGCCCTCTATTTGAATTTGAAATTAAATGTTAATGTCAATACATGCAATCTTTTTGAAATAAAGATTCCATGTTTATACAACCAATCGTTTTGGTCACTGATGAGAGAAGGCGTCGCAGAAGAAATGGAAATATTTTCAAAGGCAATTGAAAGTTTGTTTCTATATTTTGTATTTTTTTGTGTTCAATGATTTCTGGTGAAAGGTTGTTACTCGTTTTTGTTGATATTGGTAAAATTGTTGACCATCAATATTTTAACTTTCTTTTCCGCCATTATGATAGTGGTTTAACTGAGTAATTGTTTACTTAGCGTAAGAAGAGTCTGAATATACCAATGAGGTAATCAGAATCCGTAAATCGAAGAAGGACCGACAACACAATGACCAAAAGCAAAAAAGACAAAAGGACAAACAACGATCTACAAAACATACACATAAAACTAAAGATCAAGTAGCACGAACCCCACTAAAAACCGGGGGAAACTCAGGTGCTCCGGAAGGGTAGGCAAAACTAGTGACACCTGTCGTGTTAATCTAGCTACAAACCCGCTGATAAGTCATGAATGAGGAAAGGAACAGGAAGTGTTTACGACGAATAGAACATATCGGTGGTCATTTGTGACACAGACATTCCAAAACGATCGACCAAGCCACGGTGGCGACCGTAAAACTTTCGAAGTGATGACTTGAACTTAACCAATAGCAACCCTTGTTTCAGTAGCGCTTCCTCACTCTCCATATAAAATAATCATCACACGCCAATGTTTCGGACGCCCGTGTACAAATAAAAAATGACTTGGAAGAATGCTATTAACTAAGATATTCACAATAAATAGACAATAACATAAATATATGTAGTGAATGGGTGATTGTCAGTGGTACGACAGTCATAAGTCCTACAGTCAAAAGCCAAACAGTCAACACGTGATTGTCAGTGGTACGACAGTCACAAGTCATACAGTCAAAAGCCGAACAGTCAACACGTGATTGTCAGTGGTACGACAGTCATTAGTCCTACAGTCAAAAGCCAAACATTCAACACGTGATTGTCAGTGGTACGACAGTCATTAGTCCTACAGTCAAAAACCAAACATTCAACACGTGATTGTCAGTAGTACGACAGTCACAAGTCATACAGTCAAAAACCAAACAGTCAACACGTGATTGTCAGTGGTACGACAGTCACAAGTCATACAGTCAAAAGCCAAACATTCAACACGTGATTGTCAGTGGTACGACAGTCATAAGTCCTACAGTCAAAAGCCAAAACGTCAACAGTTGAACCGTCATTAGTACAAGTCAATTTGTTCGATCAGACTATATTTTTTTTAATGTGTTATCTCACTGAAAAAATAGTAAAGATGTGACCCACTCTGACACATGATCATATGTCATAGCCATCCAGTCATGTCCACTCTGACACATTATCATATGTCATAGCCATCCAGTCATGTCCACTCTGACACATGATCATATATCATAGCCATCCAGTCATGTCCACTCAGACACATGATCATATGTCATAGCATCCAGTCATGTCCACTCTGACACATGATCCTATGTCATAGCTATCCAGTCATGTTGTGTCTGAGACAGTAGAGATGTCATCCACTCTGACACATGATCATGTCATAGCCATCCAGTCATGTCCACTCTGACACATGATCATATGTCATAGCCATCCAGTCATGTCCACTCTGACACATGATCATATGTCATAGCATCCAGTCATGTCCACTCTGACACATGATCATATGTCATAGCTATCCAGTCATGTTGTGTCTGAGACAGTAGAGATGTCATCCACTCTGACACATGATCATGTCATAGCCATCCAGTCATGTCCACTCTGACACATGATCATATGTCATAGCCATCCAGTCATGTCCACTCTGACACATGCTCATATGTCATAGCCATCCAGTCATGTCGACTCCGACACATGATCATATGTCATAGCCATCCAGTCATGTCCACTCTGATACATGATCATGTCATAGTCATCCAGTCATGTTCACTCTGACACATGATCATATGTCATAGCCATCCAGTCATGTCGACTCCGACACATGATCATATGTCATAGCCATCCAGTCATGTCCACTCTGATACATGATCATGTCATAGTCATCCAGTCATGTTCACTCTGACACATGATCATATGTCATAGCCATCCAGTCATGTCCACTCTGACACATGATCATATGTCATAGTCATCCAGTCATGTTCACTCTGACACATGATCATATGTCATAGCCATCCAGTCATGTCCACTCTGACACATGATCATATGTCATAGCCATCCAGTCATGTCCACTCTGACACATGATCATATGTCATAGTCATCCAGTCATGTCCACTCTGACACATGATCATATGTCATAGCCATCCAGTCATGTCCACTCTGACACATGATCATATGTCATAGCCATCCAGTCATGTCCACTCTGATACATGATCATGTCATAGTCATCCAGTCATGTCCACTCTGACACATGATCATATGTCATAGCCATCCAGTCATGTCCACTCTGAAACATGATCATATGTCATAGTCATCCAGTCATGTCCACTCTGACACATGATCATATGTCATAGCCATTCAGTCATGTCCACTCTGACACATGATCATATGTCATAGCCATCCAGTCATGTTGTGTCCGAGAGCAGAGAGACAACAAATACCAAGGTTATAGTATTTGGTTTCATTTAACAGAGCAAAATGTATATACATTTGTATTTGACTTTCTCAATTGTTTAGTGGAACCTCCGACATGTTTAAGCTTTCTAGTGGTTGTTGGTTGTCGATGGAGGTAGAAACGAATCCAGTCTATTCTCTGAGATTGAACCTAAAAAATAATCATTGATCGAACAATAATTCTCTCGACTAAAAAATACAACACTTCTTTACCAAAGATTAACATGTACATACACACGTACATCTATATACAAATATACTTATTCAATTACGTACGTTATTCATCTTTTTGCCTTTTTCGCTTCAAGTTAACCTTATTGACTTGATATTATAAGTTATCCACTCATGATCCTTTAAAGAATATTAAAATTCGTTTATACGTGATATTAAATAAAGAATTCAATGTTTTCAATTATGTACTCAAATTTCAATTAAGTCGACAGCTTATATGCAAATATAATTTATTTGTACTCGTTCTAGGAGCGCATAATTAATTGGTTGTTGTCTTATTTATGTTAATGAGTTTGAGGTGAGAGGTTGTAGTTCGTTTTGGTGATATTGGTGGAATTGTTGACGATCACCGTTTGTTAATGTGTGGTACTACCCTACATATATGAATTGTTGACGATCTCTGTTTGTTAATGTGTGGCACTACCCTATATATATGAATTGTTGACGATCACCGTTTGTTAATGTGTGGCACTACCCTATATATATGAATTGTTGACGATCACCGTTTGTTAATGTGTGGCACTACCCTACATATATGAATTGTTGATGATCACCGTTTGTTAATGTGTGGCACTACCCTACATATATGAATTGTTGATGATCACCGTTTGTTAATGTGTGGCACTACCCTATATATATGAATTGTTGACGATCACCGTTTGTTAATGTGTGGCACTACCCTACATATATGAATTGTTGACGATCTCTGTTTGTTAATGTGTGGCACTACCCTATATATATGAATTGTTGACGATCACCGTTTGTTAATGTGTGGCACTACCCTACATATATGAATTGTTGACGATCTCTGTTTGTTAATGTGTGGCACTACCCTATATATATGAATTGTTGACGATCACCGTTTGTTAATGTGTGGCACTACCCTATATATATGAATTGTTGACGATCACCGTTTGTTAATGTGTGGCACTACCCTATATATATGAATTGTTGACGATCACCGTTTGTTAATGTGTGGCACTACCCTATATATATGAATTGTTGACGATCACCGTTTGTTAATGTGTGGCACTATCCTATATATATGAATTGTTGACGATCACCGTTTATTAATGTGTGGCACTACCCTACATATATGAATTGTTGATGATCACCGTTTGTTAATGTGTGGCACTACCCTATATATATGAATTGTTGACGATCACCGATTGTTAATGTGTGGCACTATCCTATATATATGAATTGTTGACGATCACCGTTTGTTAATGTGTGGCACTACCCTACATATATGAATTGTTGACGATCACCGTTTGTTAATGTGTGGCACTACCCTATATATATGAATTGTTGACGATCACCGTTTGTTAATGTGTGGCACTACCCTACATATATGAATTGTTGACGATCACCGTTTGTTAATGTGTGGCACTACCCTATATATATGAATTGTTGACGATCACCGTTTGTTAATGTGTGGCACTACCCTACATATATGAATTGTTGACGATCACCGTTTGTTAATGTGTGACACTACCCTATATATATGAATTGTTGACGATCACCGTTTGTTAATGTGTGGCACTACCCTATATATATGAATTGTTGACGATCACCGTTTGTTAATGTGTGGCACTACCCTACATATATGAATTGTTGATGATCTCTGTTTGTTATTGTGTGGCACTACCCTATATATATGAATTGTTGACGATCACCGTTTGTTAATGTGTGGCACTACCCTATATATATGAATTGTTGACGATCACCGTTTGTTAATGTGTGGCACTACCCTATATATATGAATTGTTGACGATCACCGTTTGTTAATGTGTGGCACTACCCTATATATATGAATTGTTGACGATCACCGTTTGTTAATGTGTGGCACTACCCTACATATATGAATTGTTGACGATCACCGTTTGTTAATGTGTGGCACTACCCTACATATATGAATTGTTGATGATCACCGTTTGTTAATGTGTGGCACTACCCTATATATATGAATTGTTGACGATCACCGTTTGTTAATGTGTGGCACTACCCTACATATATGAATTGTTGACGATCACCGTTTGTTAATGTGTGGCACTACCCTACATATATGAATTGTTGACGATCACCGTTTGTTAATGTGTGGCACTACCCTACATATATGAATTGTTGACGATCACCGTTTGTTAATGTGTGGCACTACCCTACATATATGAATTGTTGATGATCACCGTTTGTTAATGTGTGACACTACCCTATATATATGAATTGTTGACGATCACCGTTTGTTAATGTGTGGCACTACCCTACATATATGAATTGTTGACGATCACCGTTTGTTAATGTGTGGCACTACCCTACATATATGAATTGTTGACGATCATCGTTTGTTAATGTGTGGCACTACCCTACATATATGAATTGTTGACGATCATCGTTTGTTAATGTGTGGCACTACCCTACATATATGAATTGTTGACGATCACCGTTTGTTAATGTGTGGCACTACCCTACATATATGAATTGTTGACGATCACCGTTTGTTAATGTGTGGCACTACCCTACATATATGAATTGTTGACGATCACCGTTTGTTAATGTGTGGCACTACCCTATATATATGAATTGTTGACGATCACCGTTTGTTAATGTGTGGCACTACCCTACATATATGAATTGTTGACGATCAAAGTTTGTTAATGTCTGGCACTACCCTATATATATGAATTGTTGACGATCACCGTTTGTTAATGTGTGACACTACCCTATATATATGAATTGTTGACGATCACCGTTTGTTAATGTCTGGCACTACCCTACATATATGAATTGTTGACGATCACCGTTTGTTAATGTCTGGCACTACCCTACATATATGAATTGTTGACGATCACCGTTTGTTAATGTCTGGCACTACCCTACATATATGAATTGTTGACGATCACTGTTTGTTAATGTGTGACACTACCCTATATATATGAATTGTTGACGATCACCGTTTGTTAATGTCTGGCACTACCCTACATATATGAATTGTTGATGATCACCGTTTGTTAATGTGTGACACTACCCTATATATATGAATTGTTGACGATCACCGTTTGTTAATGTGTGGCACTACCCTACATATATGAATTGTTGACGATCACTGTTTGTTAATGTCTGGCACTACCCTACATATATGAATTGTTGACGATCACCGTTTGTTAATGTCTGGCACTACCCTATATATATGAATTGTTGACGATCACCGTTTGTTAATGTCTGGCACTACCCTACATATATGAATTGTTGACGATCACCGTTTGTTAATGTCTGGCACTACCCTATATATATGAATTGTTGACGATCACCGTTTGTTAATGTGTGACACTACCCTATATATATGAATTGTTGACGATCACCGTTTGTTAATGTCTGGCACTACCCTATATATATGAATTGTTGACGATCACCGTTTGTTAATGTCTGGCACTACCCTACATATATGAATTGTTGACGATCACCGTTTGTTAATGTCTGGCACTACCCTACATATATGAATTGTTGACGATCACCGTTTGTTAATGTGTGACACTACCCTATATATATGAATTGTTGACGATCACCGTTTGTTAATGTCTGGCACTACCCTACATATATGAATTGTTGACGATCACCGTTTGTTAATGTGTGACACTACCCTATATATATGAATTGTTGACGATCACCGTTTGTTAATGTCTGGCACTACCCTACATATATGAATTGTTGACGATCACCGTTTGATAATGTCTGGCACTACCCTACATATATGAATTGTTGATGATCACCGTTTGTTAATGTGTGACACTACCCTATATATATGAATTGTTGACGATCACCGTTTGTTAATGTCTGGCACTACCCTACATATATGAATTGTTGACGATCACCGTTTGTTAATGTCTGGCACTACCCTACATATATGAATTGTTGACGATCACCGTTTGTTAATGTGTGACACTACCCTATATATATGAATTGTTGACGATCACCGTTTGATAATGTCTGGCACTACCCTACATATATGAATTGTTGACGATCACCGTTTGTTAATGTGTGACACTACCCTATATATATGAATTGTTGACGATCACCGTTTGTTAATGTCTGGCACTACCCTACATATATGAATTGTTGACGATCACCGTTTGTTAATGTGTGACACTACCCTATATATATGAATTGTTGACGATCACCGTTTGTTAATGTCTGGCACTACCCTACATATATGAATTGTTGACGATCACCGTTTGTTAATGTCTGGCACTACCCTACATATATGAATTGTTGACGATCACCGTTTGTTAATGTCTGGCACTACCCTATATATATGAATTATTGACGATCACCGTTTGTTAATGTCTGGCACTACCCTATATATATGAATTGTTGACGATCACCGTTTGTTAATGTCTGGCACTACCCTACATATATGAATTGTTGACGATCACCGTTTGTTAATGTGTGGCACTACCCTATATATATGAAAAAATCTCCCAAACCCTCTGTGGCAACATGAGAAGAATCGATATGAACACTATTAAAACATTAAAAAATGTAATTATAGAAAAAAAACTATGACAACGGGAAATCGTCTCCGACCCACAAAAAAAAAAAAGAAAAAAAAAGACAACACACACAAACATTATAATAATAATAACAACAATAATAATAATAACAACGCATTTTTTAAACTGTAGAAAGAAGGGGGAGGGGGGGGGGGGGATATTATTTGTGAATTTTACAGTTAAATAAATGTTATGTTTCGACAGTTTAAAGAGAAAAATAAAAATTTGTTGCGACTAAAGAAAGCTTAAATCAGCGTTAACAATTGAACAAATATCAGTGGTTTTGTAAATGAGATTTATTTTAAATAGAAAATCTCAATTTATTATTTATTAATTTATTATTAATGATACAATTTTATATCCCTTGGGAGGGGGAGGGGGGCTATGATGAAAATTTGAAATAAAAATACAGGACCGGACATTAAGCAAAAATGATAATCCAGGATTAGTTTTTTATTGAAAAAATCCAGAACCCCTGTGTCCATGATTTTTTTTTTAAAGTTAATAATATGAAATATTGACATCCACACTTGCCTTTTGGACAGCACATTTCTGTGTCCACACTTGTTATATTAAAAAAAACTATGACAACGGGAAATCGTCTCCGACCCACAAAAAAAAAAAAGAAAAAAAAAAGAAAAGAAAAGACAACACACACAAACATTATTATAATGATAATAATAACAACGCATTATTTAAACTGTAGCAAGTATCTGCATATTTAATTACAGAAGTTTCTGTAAATCGTGCTGCTTTCAACATGGACTTTCCAGTTCACTTTATTTAAATGTCCGGGTTCACGCAACATAATTCTTTATTAACTTTAATTTAAACCTTACACTTTATAAGATTTAACAATACACAACGTGTGTGTAGGTGTAATGGAAAAATGAAATAAAAAAAAAAACAAAAAAAAACAAGGAAGAGGTGTTTTATGTATTTACAAATGTACTAAGGGACCGACCATTTAACCTGAAAGGGGGGGTTATGGTTATTTATCTAAAAAAAAATTCTGATTCCCAATGTTGCTGAAAAAAATATTCTGCTTTTGGTGGAGGAAAAAAAAATTATAATCTGATTCAGAGCTTTTGTCATATAACCTAATGTTAAATTCTGGAAATTTTCTTAGCGCTTTACGCGACAAAAAAAAAATGAATATTCTAACTCTCGAGTTGTCCGAAGAAAAATTTCTGAACGAAGCAAAAAACCATAACCCCCCCCCCCCCCCCCTTTGCAAGTTAAATGATCGGTCTCTAATGTATATATGATGATGAAGTAAAGTAGTTCATGACGTAACATATTTTTAGAAGAACATACTTATTTACCTGGCTACATACTCATCAAAACATATACCGTTTTTATTGCTATGTTGTCATATTAAATGGTTTAAAACTAATAAATTACGGTCCCGTAAATATCTGTTTAACTTGATTGCGGAAAGTTGGATTGATTAGGCTATAGACATATTGGTTACATACATTATTTAAAAAATAATTTACATTCATGAGAACGAGTATACTTCGTATTGTGTATGATAAGGTCTCTTCTCTATAAATACCACTAGCATTCAAAGTTTCAACACATACTGTTGGTAAATAAGCTATTATATATATAACTGTAACGATACTAAACGCTATGGTATTTTTTGTGGTGGGAAAAATGAATTCTTGAAATTATCATCATCACCACAATCTAATCCAAAGACATTTTTCACACCTGTATCCACCATTTCCGGTCCATGAAAACGAACCATTGGCCACGAAAGTAATAAACCTATTACTATACAAGTAGTCAAATATTTTCTTGCTTTCTGGTACGTGAAATGTTTGAAAGGTCTACAAATGTTGCTCTACTAGTGACACCTGTCGTGTTAATCTAGCGACAAACCCGCGGATAAGTCATGAATGAGGAAAGGAACGAGAAGTGCTTACGACGAATAGAACAACATATCCGTGGTCATTTGTGACACAGACATTCCAAAACGATCGACCAAGCCACGGTGGCGACCGTAAAACTTTCGAAGTGATGACATGAACTTAACCAATAGGAACCCTTCTTTCAGTAGTTTCCTCACTCTCCATATAAAATAATCATCACAAGCCAGTGTTTCGGACGCCAGTGTACAAATAAAAAATGACTTGGAAGAATGATATTAACTAAGATATTCACAATAAATAGACAATAACATAAATATATGTAGTGAATGGGTGATTGTCAGTGGTACGACAGTCATAAGTCCTACAGTCAAAAGCCAAACATTCAACACGTGATTACCAGTTGTACGACAGTCACAATTCCTACAGTCAACAGTTGAACAGTCATTAGTACAAAAGTCAATGTGTCCGACCAGACCAGATTTGTTTATTGTGTTATCTCACTGAAAAAACAGTAGAGATGTGACCCACTCTGACACATGATCATATGTCATAGCCATCCAGTCATGTCCACTCTGACACATGATCATATGTCATAGCCATTCAGTCATGTCCACTCTGACACATGATCAGATGTCATAGCCATCCAGTCATGTCCACTCTGAAACATGATCATATGTCATAGCTATCCAGTCATGTCCACTCTGACACATTATCATATGTCATAGCGATCCAGTCATGTCCACTCTGACACATGAGCATATGTCATAGCCATCCAGTCATGTCCACTCTGACACTTGATCATATGTCATAGCCATCCAGTCATGTCCACTCTAACACATGATCATATGTCATAGCCATCCAGTCATGTCCACTCTGACACATGATCATATGTCATAGCCATCCAGTCATGTCCACTCTGACACATGATCATATGTCATAGCCATCCAGTCATGTCCACTCTGACACATGATCATATGTCATAGCCATCCAGTCATGTCCACTCTGACACATGATCATATGTCATAGCCATCCAGTCATGTCCACTCTGACACATGATCATATGTCATAGCCATCCAGTCATGTTGTGTCTGAGAGCAGAGAGGCAACAAATACCAATGTTATAATATTTGGTTTCATTTAACAGAGCAAAATGTATATACATTTGTATTTGACTTTCTCAATTGTTTAGTGGAACCTCCGACATGTTTAAGCTTTCTAGTGGTTGTCGGTTGTCGATGGAGGTAGAAACGAATCCAGTCTCTTCTCTGAGATTGAGCCTAAAAAATAATCATTGATCGAACAATAATTCTCTCGACTAAAAAATACAGCACTTCTTTACCAAAGATTAACATGTACATACACACGCACATCTATATACAAATATACTTATTCAATTATTTACGTTATTCATCTTTTTGCCTTTTTCGCTTCAAGTTAACCTTATTGACTTGATATAATAAGTTATCCACTCATGGTACTTTAAAGAATATTAAAATTCGTTTATACGTGATATTAAATAAAGAAATAAATGTTTTCAATTATGTACTCAAATTTCAATTAAGTCATATGTCCTTGTCTTATTTATGTTCAATGATTTGAGGTGAGAGGTAGTAGTTCGTTTTGGTGATATTGGTGGAGTTGTTGATGATCACCGTTTGTTAATGTGTGGAACTACCCTACATATATGAAAAATCTCCCAAACCCTCTGTGGCAACATGGGAAGAATCGATATGAACACTATTAAAACATTAAAAAAATGTAATTATATAAAAAAAAAAAACTATATGACAACGGGAAATCGTCTCCAACTCACAAAAAAGAAAGGAAGAAATAAGACAACACACACAAACATTATAATAATAATAACAACAATAATAATAACAATAATAATAATAACAATAATAATAATAACAACGCATTATTTAAACTGTAGCAAGAATCTGCATATTTAATTACAGAAGTTTCTGTAAATCGTGCTGGTTTCAACATGGACTTTCCAGTTCACTTTATTTAAATGTCCGGGTTCACGCAATATATTTCTTTATTAACTTTAATTTGAACCTTACACTTTATAAGATTTAACACAACACAACGTGTGTGTAGGTGTAATGGAAAAATGATATACAAATTAAAAACACAAAACAAGGAAGAGGTGTTTTATGTATTTAGTAATGTATATATGATGATGAAGTAAAGTAGTTCATGACGTAACATATTTTTAGAAGAACTTATACTTATTTACCTGGTTAAATACCCATCAAAACATATACCGTTTTTATTGCTATGTTGTCATATTAAATGGTTTAAAACTAATAAATTACGGTCCCGTAAATATCTG
Source organism: Bathymodiolus septemdierum (assembly GCA_963383655.1). Classification (NCBI taxonomy): domain Eukaryota; kingdom Metazoa; phylum Mollusca; class Bivalvia; order Mytilida; family Modiolidae; genus Bathymodiolus; species Bathymodiolus septemdierum. Next base: position 53,759,936 of record OY726519.1, read on the forward strand.
TTTAACTTGTTTGCGGAAAGTTGGATTGATTAAGCTATAGACATATTGGTTACATACATTATTTAAAAAATAAGTTACATTCATGAGAACGAGTATACTTCGTATTGTGTATGATAAGGCCTCTTCTCTATAAATACCACTAGCATTCAAAGTTTCAACACATACTGTTGGTAAATAAGCTATTATATATATAACTGTAACGATACTAAACGCTATGGTATTTGTTGTCACTGTTTTAGACTTTTTAGAACCTTTCCGAGAAGGTCTACTATTAAAGCTGTCAATGGAATATGTTTTAACTTTGGCACCACCGTCCACGTGGACGTCTTTAAGACTAATATCACTCCCTTCATTTTGTACCATAAACACGTCAGAATGGTTTATTTCTGAATTAATAAATTTTGATGGTATTTGATAATCCGTGTTCCTACCATTTTCTACACAATGTTTCTCCGAAGATTTTCTACGTATTTCATGTTTTGCACGTTTTAACCATGACATGACTCTACTGTTTACACTATAACTCATAGACACCACTGATTCTCTTGAAGACGGAACACTTTCACCAATATTATTCCTTTTCCATTTTAATATTACACGGAATATACATATGTACATGATGGCTAATAAAAAGATAGCGATCACATTTAAAATACCCATGAAACCAAAATAAATGGTGGGAAAAATTGAATTCTTGAAATTATCATCATCACCACAATCTAATCCAAAGACATTTTTAGCACCTGTATCCACCATTTCCGGTCCATGAAAAAGAGCCATTGGCCACGAAAGTAATAAACCTGTTACTATACAAGTAGTCAAATATTTTCTTGCTTTCTGGTATGTGAAACGTTTGAAAGGTCTACAAATTTTGTAGTAACGGTCCAACGCAATACACAACAAAATCATACTGGATACAACGGTTCCAAACATTTCTATGAATCTTGTTATTTTACACAAATTTCTATAATTTCCTGAATACATTGGAAACCTCTTATCAAATATTTCCATAACCATAGCAAAACAACACAGAGTGTCAATCATGGCCAAACTCAGAATAAAAAAATGAGCAATAGTTCGTCTGAATATGAATCCATAGATATATATAATCAAAAAATTTCCAATAATTCCCAATATCGATAAAACACACAAATAAACCATACTTGTGAAATTAATATTTTTGTACAAGTTTTCATTGTATATCCATATGATCAAATCATTCGAAAACATATATAGTTCGGGATCTGTCGTATTATATAATTCTGTTGTTATTGTCCAATTCTGCATATTTACTTTGTTATAATCATTTTACCTAATACTTTCATCCACTTATACTGTTAAAAATACATTGTAAAATTGTTTCAATCCTCTATGTCTTGTGATTTAAACTAATCTGAAAATAGATATGTCTTGTTCAATGATGTGTAAAACTAGAAGTTCAATGTTATTTATGTTTTGAACCAAAACAACCTCAGGCTCAGATATTTAATTCTTTTTAAATTATAGTTTCTTTTTCTCAAGTTTTAATTGTTATATTTATAAGTCAAAACAAGTTTTTATTAAAAACGCGTTCGACACGAACATCCGTTTGAGTATCTGTTTCAAGGCTCCTTTATGTGCCCCTTTAAATCTTTTATGTTTCTTTACAGCTAAGCTCCTTTATATATAGTGTAACTTTTTGATACATATATTCTTTATCTCATTTACCTATTAGATGCGCTATGTTGATAACCGCGAATTGTATTGGTCAACAGTGCACCCTACGGGCACAATACATTTCCGCATATTTGCTATCATTTCCGCAATGTATTTCTTTTACTTTTCCACAATAAGATATGTGGGTTTATTTGGAATTAATTCGATTGATAATTTGGTTAACACGGTACATTTAATACCATAAACAGACTACGACATCTTTGTTGTCCTTTTCAAGACATTTTTTAAACCTAAAACTTAATAAAGGGCTAAGCCCTTTTAACTATAGGCTATACGATTTTTGGTAATAAGTCATACTCCTATATTCATAGCCAAATATCATTCTCTATCCAGAGTTGTCGTTCCTGCTACGCTTACACAACATCTCTGTCAACGCTCATTTTACAAGATTTTTGTAAAATTTAGAAACAGTTAAAAAAAATGTACTTAAAATTGTTTTAATTATTGTAAATATCAATAAAGATGAAAATAAATCACTCATTTCAAATCAATTCGCTCTTAAAAAGGATTTTCCCCTCATTTCTTGGAGAACTATTTTGCGGAGGTAAAAATTAAAAAGTTAAAAACGATCACAAATCATTTTTAAGAGAGAATTGATTTGAAATGAGTGATTTATTTTCATCTTTATTGATATTTACAATAATTAAAACAATTTTAAGTACATTTTTTTACTGTTTCTAAATTTTACAAAAATCTTGTAAAATGGGCGTTGACAGAGATGGAGTGTAGCGTAGCAGGAACGACAACTCTGGATAGAGAATGAGCCAAATATCTTTTCACCGGAAGCATGAAATTATAGAAAAAAGTGGTATTTAAAAACAAAATAAAAATTATTTCAATAAGAAATTCGCAAATCTGTAACCATTTCAATTCTTCTCAATTGAAATAAACTTAAAAGAAAATTATAATATCAAATTCGAGTGCTACGAGAAATGATCGTTTACAGTGTACATGGATGACGTCATTTTCTAGTGTGAAATACACATATTGCATTTCGTCTGCTTTGGAGAGGAAAGAAACATGAAATTGCATGCACTTCTTGGTCATCCTGTCTCTGAAAACTTTGTGAGATGGTGTCAAACATTGAAGAACAGCTCTGCATCGTTTTTATGTATACAGGAAACCTATATCATCTCCACGATCTCGCAACACATGCACTTGTTTCATTCAAAAACATATGTCCCCTCCTCTTCCTCTTCCTGAAGAGGAGAGGGCATATATTTTTTGAAAGAAACAAGTGCCTGTGTCTCGCAATTTGAAGGTGATTAAAAAAATGTGTACATTTGAAGTGCATTTGTGTATGATGTCTGGACAACTGATTTTGTCAGGTAAGCCTTTTAATACATTTTCCATGGCAAGATTAAAAATATTGCAGTTGTTTCGAATCATTTCCATTCCGTCAATTTTTTTTATTTTCGTCCGCCAGATCACGTGATTTCGATGGACTAATCGGCATTGAACTTCCGGTGTCAATGTACACAACAAAAACTCCAATCGATATGTGCCGTTGTACGTTCGATCCTCAACATAAAAAAAAATCTTAACATTTTCTGTAAGTCAGTCATCAATTAAATTATTTTATTTGTATCAAAGACTTCAATGCAGAGACAAATACTTCTTTAAAATTAAATTTGCTTTCTTTCTTTATTTGCGGCGCGGCTGTCGGCATCATCAAAGGAAAACGATCTGCCTTTATGCATTTCTGATATCAGACAGATAATAGGGTACAGAACACCAGTATTCATTCAGCGGTTTCCTTGGCGTATCCATATCACAATTACTTATAATCTACCGCATCTACGACTATGATATGCTGACGTTGTCACAGCAATAGCGTAAACATCGGAAGTCGCCTGCCGATTTGCTCAGACGTCAGGACAAGAAAAAGACGGAACGTGGTCGGAATGGACATGATTCGAAACAACCGTATGCGTCTGACCCTCACTCCCCTTTTCACTGCCACGCATGCATTTTTTTTCTCTCTCACCATTTTTTCTCCATGATCTGTGATTGGGGTATTTTTTTTATTCTCGTGATCCTCGATTTATGTCTCCGTGATTTGTGAAATTCTCAAGAATGGCAAATTTTAATTTCCGTGAATCGTGATTTATTTTTTTTATTTTCTGAGATTCGTGACCAGAACCCCCTCCCCCCCCCCCTTTTTTTAAAGTTTTCGTCTATGGAAAAAGTGTTCAAAATACATGTAGATCTAAATTTACAATTTTTTTTTTTTACAATTTTCATCTATATTTTAGGAGGCATTTGCCTCTCATGCCTCCCTCTTATTTGTCATTATCATCAAATAGGCTTCGCCCTTAAACAGGTTGTGCCTGTATCATATTTAAGAAATAATTCATGCCAACCATACTTTATTGTTAATCAAATATGGGTAGGCATTATATTCATGAATATTTAACGCCTACCCATATTTGAATAACAATAGGACAAATACGGTAATTTTAAAAAAGGTGATGCGCTGGTAGTGGCTATTCCATCAATCTCCTACGGAATTTTAAAAATGGTAAAATTGGGAATTATTAATAAGAGATGGAAAGCGAAATTGTGGTTGAAACTGTGGCTTAAAATACCGAAAAGAATTTTATTGACAAGGTTCAATATAAATTTTATTACAAATAAACGACTTTAAATGATTAACAATGAAATTACCAGTTGAACGCAGCCAGTCGGATTGGAGATAAAGGGAGATAAACATGGAGACAGTGAACGAAAGGTAAGCCCATTCTCTATCCAGAGTTGTCGTTCCTGCTACAACATCTCTGTCAACGCTCATTTTACAAGATTTTTGTAAAATTTAGAAACAGTAAAAAAAACGTACTTAAAATTGTTTTAATTATTGTAAATATCAATAAAGATGAAAATAAATCACTCATTTCAAATCAATTCTCTCTTAAAAATGACACCCCCCCCCCCCCCCCCAATTCTTGGAGAATTATTTTGCGGAGGTAAAAATTAAAAAGTTAAAAACGATCACAAATCCTTTTTAAGAGAGAATTGATTTGAAACAATTTGAAGTACATCTTTTTACTGTTTCTAAATTTTACATAAATCTTGTAAAATGGGCGTTGACAGAGATGGAGTGTAGCGTAAGCAGGAACGACAACTCTGGATAGAGAATGAGGTAAGCTGTGTTTATAAGAGTTTAATTATGATAAAACTTGATTAGGATTTATTTAATTTTAACTTCATTTATTTCAACAATTTTTAGATAAACAATAATAGAAAATCGCTAACCATGAAGAATTTTCTGAAAATAGTCCGTGTTTATGTAGGTGCTTTTTTTTCTTTAGCTCAGCGCGCATGTGTGGGCTATATTTGATTGTTATTAAAATATGCCTTTATTTGTATACCGAATACGGGACGTCATATTAGAATATTGTTTAAAAGTAATATGAATTATAGTATAACTAACTGTGATGTCCGATTACCAAAAATATATCATGAGTGACATATTTTTGGTAATCGGACATCGAAGTTAGTTATACTGTTTATTATATAGACTGTTTTGAGCCAATAAATTTGATATTTTCTTTCATCTGCATTGTATGTGTTTATTTCTTTATTGCGCATTAATATACAACTGTGTCCTTGGCTACTCGTTGACTCCGCCCACTTTATTCTTTGAAGTTAAAATGGCGCAGCCCTTTGAACATGGATTCATGACTGAAAAGTTTGTCTAATGCTTTCAATTTTGTAAATAAATAAATTCATGTGCACATATTTCGATTAAGAATGTAATTTTCATGTTGTTTACTTGTAAACTTTGTGACCATAGTATGCACTCGACCTTGAAAGGCACATTTGTAACCTTGTGGGAAGAATGTCTTGTGAAAGAAGTCGGATGCATATCAATATTTGGCCGTTAACAAAACCAAAACTATTTCAAATTCGATGGATTATATAATTAGAAAACAAGTAATTTAACAATATAACAACTAGGAAATGTAAATCGTTAAATGTGGGTCCAAACGGTTCAAACGTTAAATGTGTAATTCAAACGAATTATAACGGAAGAAAAATGGACTAAAGTTCACTCAGAATCGGAATCACTAAACGATAAAGGTAGGATTATTTCAGGCGCGTAGCTCCCTATACGGCAACACGCAGTTGCGTGCACATCGACGTGCTGAAGAAAAAAAAATAAAGAGCAAAACAAATAAAATAAATAAGGAATAATAAAAATTTAAAAAAAAAATGGAAAACAGTCTCGTTGTGGTTTTTTGTGAAAATTCAATGTCATAAAAATTACGGCATTTCAAATTTTATTCAAATGACGTTACGGCCGTATCATTAGTATGAGTTACAGCGAAAATATGGACAAGCGGACCAAGTTGCGCACACTTTGCGAAACGCGATGGACGAGTCGAGCCGACGCACTGTACACATTTAAAACATCATTTCCTATAGTGGTTCATGCGTTGGAACGATTACAGGGATTAGCAGATGACAAATCCGTACAATACCTTGCATCTATTACCAGATTTGTATTTGTTATAGCTCTGGTAATATCAGAACACATTTTACAGAGTATGATGTTTCTGTCGAAATTCCTGCAAGGTATCGAATGTGACCTGCTGGAGGCTACAAAAGAATGTAAAACTGTCATTGAGTTGCTACGAGCTGAACGACTCGATGAATCAGTTTGGGATGAATTGTATCAATCGGCATTAGATTTATCAGAACCTTTCGATATCGTTGAAAATATCCCGAGGCGATGTGGAAGACAGACTACCAGAGCCAATCACCCTGCAGACACGCCAAAACAGTATTGGAAAGTTTCTTTGTACTATGCGTTTATAGACCACATGATAATGGAATTGGAGTCGCGTCTGATAAAATCAAAAAATCGCTTTTATGCACAGTATCTGCTTCCTCGTGTTATAGTAAATATTACGAACGAACAAATCGCGACATTGTATGAGACATACCAGACTGACCTGACATGTAATTTAAACGAATTCAAGAGGGAGGTCGCTCGATGGCGAACACGCTGGAGTATAACACCTCGCCATCAGATGCCAACTTCACTTTGTGAGACACTTGATGCAGTAAACCCGGTGCTATATCCTTCTATAGATACCATCTTGTGTATCATGTTGACAATGCCGGTAACAAGTGCTACCGCAGAGCGACCGTTCAGTGTACTACGTCGGTTGAAGACATATGTACGATCAACAATGAATAACGATAGGTTGTCATCGCTAGCATTAATGCATACCCATCGCGATTTCAGTGTGGATTTAGACATAGTTATGGAGAAGTGCGTGTCTGCTAAGACACGAAGAACAGATTTTGGGCAATTCTAAGTATATTCTGTCTAACAAAATCATGAAATCAATGTGTTGCTTATGTATTCAATTTACCCATGAAAACACCTCAGAACGCACCATTTTGCATCTAGTAAAAGAAAAAGACCCCCTCTCCAAGGTATGGTTGCTTGCACTGCAAAAAAGGCTAGCTACGCCCCTGTCTTTTATATTTTGTTTTTGCTATTTGTAGTCCGGAATTATCACTTTGTCTTTTCTGACTAGACTGAGGATTGTTAAAATTAAAAGTTCCTCCGTAAATGTAAGTGTTCCCATCAAAAAGAGATGACATCTTAGTGTCAGAAGTCATTGAACTAGTACTTGTGGTTGACGAAAACTGTGACAAATTTGGATTCATTTCACAAGAAGCAATAGAACGAACACTGTTATTTGAATTTGTATTTTCGGACGGCTTTCCTTTGTCAAAAACAACTTTACCCTCGGTGTCCGATAGCACTTTGGATATACTTTTCTGCTGGTTTTGATTAAGGCGAGAGTACGTATTCACACTTTGAACATATCATTTAAGATATCATTTGGTTTATTTGTTAAATCTTTCCTTTATCGTAAATGAAACTAACAATCTGTCAATGAAATGAAGCAAAGGGACATCACTCCATATAATATTCTAAAAAAAATAGTTCCGGCTCGAAAAATGGTGGGAAAAATAGCGAGAGTGAAAATCGTTTTTATTTAACTCGGAAATCACGGTATTTCATCGATATCTATATAATAAATGAAATTATTCCATACAGATGTGACACTAGTGATCAATTTCATATTGTTAAATTTTGTCAAATTTGATACAAATTGTAATTGATTACTATAAAATTATTTGAAATCCAATTGAATTTAAAAGTATATATATCATGTTTGATACAGATGTTGTAAAGAAAATTCAAACAAAATAGTACGTAATATTTCTAACAAAACATTGACCGATTTATAAATTACAAAAAAAAAAATTCTACTTGCCGGAATCAATATTTAAAATCGCTGTTCTGTTCCTTGTATGCATGATATGGCATTCAGTTGATATATTAGGTGCTCGACCTCTTTTTAAAACTTCAGAGTTCATTATTGTCGTGTCCTCTGCTTTCTGTTTAATAATATTGTTAAAATTACACTCATGTTAAAATTTCTAAAATAATTATATTGGTAATCTATTTCTCAGTCAAACCCATTTAATGTAATTTTTAAATTTAGGGGCTGTCTCTCGTATAATGGAATATTAGTCCCTGAGGGTATCATTGGCCCAGTAGTCAGTGCTTCGGCACTGACATTGTTTATTAGATATATTCATAATTGAAATTTACAGTTTCTAAATAATGTAATTATTATCAAAACTAAAGGTTCTCTTCCCTCATACATTGGTGACCTTGGCCGATTTTTGCTATCCTATTTAGAGCATTTGGTTTATTGCTCCCAAATAAGCTTAAATTATTTTGCTTTCCAATATTTCGATATTTTGCGTACCTGATGAAGGCTATTCCACAAATGCGGCGTGCCACTAAATTTGATATCTATGTTTTTATTTCTATTTATTTGTTTTTCTTCTAGACAACAATCAAAAACCCATAGACAACATACCATACCCATAAATATCTATATATAGGCCAATAATTGAAAAACAATATTCAAATTGAATAGCCACACGACAGTGCCATGTGCTGTGTTTAATTCAGCAACATAGTATTATACAATACAAACAAAAAAATGTATGTACTTCAGTTTTCTGTAGTGCAAAAAAAAAAACAACAAAAACTTTATGAAATGTTAATATGGAGTAAAAAAGAAAAGTTTTCCTCGAAACAAGATAAAATTTAACTAACGACGTAAAATACGTCCAATCGAGCCGGCCCTGTCGTGCTGAATGGTATTTTCACGGACGGCGGGAAAATACATACGGTCTAGACTATGGGCAGATAACTAGAAGAAATTAATTTCAATTTAATTCAGTTCCTTCAAACGATTGAAATAATATTTCTTCTAGACAACAATCAAAAACCCATAGACAACATACCATACCCATAAATATCTATATATAGGCCAATAATTGAAAAACAATATTCAAATTGAATAGCCACACGACAGTGCCATGTGCTGAATAAAAAGAACGGGAAATCGAAATAAAATTTTATCTTGTTTCTTAATAAATAAACTAATCAGATCATTTTTAAATTATTTATCATGCATCCAAAATTAAAGTCATAAACCTATATTTTCGGGACCAATTAATCTGTCTTTTAATGAATCTTTTTAAACGTATCCGTCTTTTGCAAACGGTCAGAAATGGCATAATCCAATATGCTGCGGTAGTCGCACCACCAGGTCTCAAGCTGCGTAATCCATATTTCTTAATATCAGAAACAAACGATCGTAATGCATCAATGAATAATTCCCTCATACGAGTGTTTAATGTGAAAAGAGAGATAACTCTTTTCAACCTTCCTCAGCTGAGATACACAACTTCAATTAAATCGTAAATTTTTGTTACCCATAAAAACTATCAGATATGATTGATGCCTTAATAAAACGTGTTTCTGTAACTTATAAATGTTATGAAATGTACGCGCATCGGGTGGAAAAGGTGCAACGGCTTATGTTTTGAGATCGATCAGGAAAATGGACGCCATCTTATTAATTATCGGCATTGTTTACGGAGTTTGCCGAATTGTCATTAAATCAGTACAGCAATGCACTTATTTCTTATTTTCTGTGAATCTGCTTTTAGTTGGCGTTAATTACAGACAAAGAACCATGCAAGTTTGCAGTTAATAAGCGACAAAATACAAATTATTCGTTTTTACCTGTCACTAGTAAGGTCAGTTGCATACGGAAAAAGCGAGGTCAAATTATTTGCTTGCAAGGAAATAATAAATCGATGGTAATTTTCGTTCTCAAAAGGCGAAAAGTGGAACGATAAGCTGTTTAATGTGAAATATTTACCTTTATTTCATAATTTTAAAGCTATTTACCCATTTCCAAAACATATATTTTTTTTGGTCAAAATCGTAGCTAATGCCTCTTTAAGTATATATTAATTGTTCTTTTTGTATTGTTATTTTACATTGTACATTGTTGTATTGACATTGAAAATAGATCATTGTCTGGTCTTTATTTCAATAAAATTATCTTATCTTATCTTATCTTACGAGTGTATGAAAGTGGTCTATTCTCCTTTCGCAATTCAAAACTATCCTTACACTTAGTTGAGTTTCTATTCAACAACAATAAATGCTTTTCTAAATTTTTTAACTGGATACAAGTTGCTACCCATTCGGGATATGACAACTGTATTTCCGTCGCGATATATGTCAGTTTTACTTTTAAGAATAAAAATCGACACATAATAAGATTCGAAAATAATATCGCTCCTCTTAATTTATAATAACTCGGAAACACGCTGAAATTCTGCAAAGGTAAGTAGGCAAGAACTGATAATACGCTGTGACATAAGATTGTTCTCTTTGAAAACTGAATTATACAATTTAAGTAACATATCAGGAGTAATTATTGGGCCGGAATCAATTTGCACCAATTAGCATATTCAAAATGATTCAATTGCGCCACTGTCTATATTTCTTATGGTTTTAATTGCGCCAATAAATGAAATTCAACTGCGCCATATTTACCTGTAAATTACCTGTACATAATTTACCTATATACATGTATTAAAATTAACCTTTCGGTATAAAATTTAACCGTCCCAGTGAAAAGGATACTCACAAGCGAATAAATTGTTCAGTAATAAGAATGTTTTCAACAAGTGAAGATGTCTGAAATTCCATTCAAGAAAATTGAATCTGATAGGGGGAAACTTGTCATTGTAGTAGAAGACCAGAAATTCCGCCAGGCCTTCATTAAGAAGAATGGAGAAATTAGATGGAGATGCACCGTAAAATCCTGTTCTGCTAGGGTATTTACAGATGAATCAATTAGTATAATTCTAAGTGGTGAATTGGACCATATACATGAGACAAATGCGCAAAAACTAGCACGACAGATTTTGAGAACAGCTTGTAAAAGGAAAGCAGTGGATATGATGTCAGAACGACCTTCAAAGATCATCAACTCTGAACTCTTCAAAATGGATGAAGAAAATTTGGAAAAGAAAGACTTAAAATACGTACGTCAATCTATGTACAGGGAAAGAAGGAAACTTCACCCGGCACAACCCAAAAATCAAGCCGAATTCCACAGTATTCTTGATGATATTGGTGTTGCAACAAACGGGGATGATGACTTTGTGATGTGTAATGATTCTGAAAGTGGGATAATTTTATTTGGATGCGAGGCTTATTTCTATGTACAGTTTCAGAGGAAATTTTTGCTGATGGAACATATAAATGTTGTCCTAAGTATTTCAAGTAACTATATACGATACATGGCTTTAAGAATGGTCATTACATTCCACTGGTCTTCTGTTTGTAGAATGGTCATTACATTCCACTGGTCTTCTGTTTGTAGAATGGTCATTACATTCCACTGGTCTTCTGTTTGTAGAATGGTCATTACATTCCACTGGTCTTCTGTTTGTAGAATGGTCATTACATTCCACTGGTCTTCTGTTTGTAGAATGGTCATTACATTCCACTAGTCTTCTGTTTGTAGAATGGTCATTACATTCCACTGGTCTTCTATTTGTAGAATGGTCATTACATTCCACTGGTCTTCTGTTTGTAGAATGGTCATTACATTCCACTGGTCTTCTGTTTGTAGAATGGTCATTACATTCCACTGGTCTTCTGTTTGTAGAATGGTCATTACATTCCACTGGTCTTCTGTTTGTAGAATGGTCATTACATTCCACTGGTCTTCTGTTTGTAGAATGGTCATTACATTCCACTGGTCTTCTGTTTGTAGAATGGTCATTACATTCCACTGGTCTTCTGTTTGTTACCATCAAAATCAGAAGCCTGTTACAGGAAAATGTTTTCATTTCATTATGTTTGTGTTTCTAGACACTTTTACAAAGATTCAGGCAACGACATACATAAAAATCAGAAGTACCAGCTCAGAAGCTGCCAGAAGTAGACATGATTCTGAAAAGGAAAACTTTGCAATGGAAAAATACCAAAAACTATTACGAGGTGAAATTAGCAGAAAGCAGTATGTTTGTATTTTGAGTTATAAATACTAGCCACTAGTTTAACTGTACAGATACTTGAGTTTAACTGGACTTTAACTGTAAATAAATAGACTGTCGTTCAACGTTTTAATTTATCATATTTTATAATAAATGACTTTAACTCTGCCAGTGTTAAAAGTGCCGGTTCCAAGTCCGGATAAAAGAGGAGGGAAGTCATTCAATTAGCTTCTTTAAAGTAAAACAATAAATTTATAACAATTGCGCAAATGACTGTCTTTTTATTGACGCAAATTATACCCATGGTTTGAACAAATAAGTGGCGCAGAAGTAGTATTGGCGCAAATAAGCTGTGGCGCAAATGAATGCATTTTTGGCGCAAATCGATATCGGCCAATTATTGATGGGTTCCTTTTTCACTATAGGTGTAACTAATCGACGTTTTGCACCATCACACACGTTTTTGGCTATCAGACTATTAGTCGGAGATGTTTTCCCAAACAGTATGCGCCCAGTGTAAGCTGTAGTAACGGGACTGACGGTACGACTTGTTTGTATTAAAGAAGATAAATAAATGCAACATGAAATGGATTTCCTGGGAATACATGTATATCCAACATGCTAATACCATTCGTAACAGCTTTTTCCAATGCATGAATCCCGCATAATATGCTTTAAATGTACTATCTGCCTCAGATACACACAACAAATCCATAAGTAAATCTACATTCCCAAATAAAGGTGACGACAAAAGTTGTACATCAGACTCATGATCCTGCGAAAATACATGTACATTGTGCATAGCAAAAATTTCAATAAGCACATTCTTATCATTAAGTAATATTAATACATATAATCATTGTATATTAGTAAATCTCTAACAAGACTATTTAACATGTAGTCTTAATGCTTGACATAGCATTCGATATTAGTGTATTAGTTATCAACAAGGCTGATATCATATATCAAGCCTTTAATGCCAGTTCTGAAAATGAAATTCAGATATGCATTAAAAAGTTAGTATATCAAAACTGTACAAGGCCTTAACATGCCTTCCTTTTTATCATCTGAAAAACAGATAAGCATTAATAGCTTGTAAATTTCAAGGTATACAACCTTTAAACAAATATTACTACTTCACTATTGTCTGAAATCTAACCTTAAAGCTAGCATTCTAAACGTCAGATCAGTAATACCAAAAATATATCTCTGACATTTACCTGGAATGTAAAACATCTTTGCAACAGGTAAATCAATATATCCGATCACTTGTTCTATAAACCCGTTACCACTCGGACATAACATTGACCAATAATTGGCCGACGGCCAACATGGAACAATGAAAATTCCAATTGCTCTACTTTCTCATATATTTCAATACACGTGGTATTAAAAATATAGGAGGTACAAACAAACCATTAATCCCGTGCCAATCTAATGTAAATGCATCTATTACCTGTCGAATATATATTCCAATATCTTATTTCCATGTAGAACTATTACAACGTTCTACACCAAACCACGTACCACGAACAATGTTAATTGGTGTTCCAACAATGTAACCACCAAAACTTATGTCACTGGCATCACTATATACAATACTCTGACACGATTCATCTGTGCTAGCCTACAATGTTTAACATTTTTTTTAAAACAAGCCTTGTAAGTTTAGTAAATAAATAACAAGCTGTACTTAGTTTGAAAGGTATCACAATAAATTTTAAAAATGTTATACAGCCGTTAACTGTCCATGAAAACCCAAAAAATTCGGTTGTGGTTCATAGATGTCCACATGATGATAAGCTAAGTGAATATCAAATGCAAACATAGAGGATTTAAGATTGATATGTTGTCGAGCAGTCCGCATGTCTTCAAATTTTACACTTTGCTTCCATAAATGTTCATTGACAGCTTTTTGTTTGATTGAATAAAAACTGCTATGGATTAACCACAAAAGGTGCTTATTACATTTAACTATTAAATCTCTATGTAATAAATCTTGTAAAACTGTATCTACAAAATTAGCATTCTTTAAACCAGACATATTATTAGATAAATAAACTGAAGGTGAACTAGAATAATGGTATCTTATAACCATCTCTGATAGTGTCAATTTCATGCACTGATTTGTCCCATGGATTTCATCAGGTGTCAAACCAGTAATTCAACCAATCAGAGCTAAGAACATATACAAAAGTAGTCCCTTTTAAAGAAAAAAATTCCTTTCACTTTGTTGTATTGTGACAAATACTGAATGGAATGGAATAATTAAATTGATAATTGAAGTTAAATGTATAAGGATTATTTTGAGCCCAAATTTGATTGATTTAATTGTATTTTAATATGGATATGGAGGATTTGATGCATGACCTATAAATAGGGAATTTCTGGGAGATGACAGAGCTATTTTTAGAGTAGGTATTTTCCATAGCCTGGCATTTCACTGCAAGACTTTAAACATGGCCTGATATTTTGACAGAACGTAGAGGAATCATGGACGTTTCAGAAAATGTATGGTCTTCGAAAGGTTAAACTTAAGATAAAATGGCCAGGTAGGCTCGAAAAAACACAAATTTAGTAGAAAACCTTAAAGAAATTAATTATAGGTTTCACACCATCACGTAAATGTCCGGCATGATCTTCATATGTAAATTTATATTTACATTCACATTTAAATCAGAGTTGTCTCCCTTTGCATTTAATGGTTGCTTTATTATACGGACGACTTCATTTGCTGTGCAGCATCATATGCCTTTTGTTTCGTGCTTGGCAATAATTTTTAATTAGTGATCCAAAGATACAAACTTGTAACGTTGTTTACCAGTTTTCAATTAAATTTAATTGTGAGTGATTTCTTCTGAACAGGTTTTTAATTTTCACGAGGAATAGTAG
Source organism: Bathymodiolus septemdierum (assembly GCA_963383655.1). Lineage (NCBI taxonomy): Eukaryota > Metazoa > Mollusca > Bivalvia > Mytilida > Modiolidae > Bathymodiolus > Bathymodiolus septemdierum. The sequence continues at coordinate 53,774,957 of OY726519.1, forward strand.
TGAATTGTGTAAAACAAATTCCTGAAGGTCGTTCGAATCTTTCAGTTTTCACGTTTGATTGATACTAGTCTCTATACTGCGTGACTATACGTTGTCACCGTATGATTGTGGTCACTCTTTGTCTATATACAGACAAAATCTTAGTCATATGTATACAATTCATCAAGAAGACAAATTGACAATATACCTTTGTCTATATGGATTCTTTTAAAGTTTTTTACATCCAATATAGAGTAGGCCACTCACCATTTTCATCATTAATCGAAATATTTAATGATGACATGAATGACTTGTAATTTGCCAAATTTCCTTCTTTGTGGAAACTAGTATAATGTTTCAATTAGGATTTCGAGAGTACTTAGAAATGCCCAGGTACACCATATTTGTCACGAAGAGAAGATAAACACCCGTTTTGGTTTTTTTATTCTTAAATACTGAGCAATAACACAAAAGTTTAGTTTGTAAATTTGATGGAGTATTAAAGATCTAATTTGATGCTACCAATTCTAAATATGTTCGACCTCTTTTGTCTTAATCTTGTGTATACCTCAACGGAATCCATAATTAGATAAGTTGTGTGTCCAGTTATTATATATCACCACTAAAGTTGTGAGTTCGAACCACGTTCATGGCGAGGTGTATTCGATACAACAATATGTGATAAAGTTTGTCAGTGACTTGCGACATATCTGTGGTTTTCTCCGAGTACTCCGGTTTCCTCCACCAATAAAACTGACCGCCACGATGTAACTGAAATATTGTTGAAAGTGTGGTTAAACACCATAAGCCAAACCAAACCAACCATTCCAGTTATTATGCTGTGGATACCTGAAGTTAGATCCATGGGGGTGTTATTTCAGAGATTATCATTGTTGATTATATTTAAATCACCTGTTATGGAATATACAGATGGGGTATACTTTTAAAAAAAGGAAAGTTGTGGGTACAATCACATTTAATGAGATTTAGTAAGTACATGTATTCCCGAACATCAAAGCCATTCTATACCTGTTTGTAATTGGAAATTTTAAATGCAATTGCAAGATACAATTGACACAGTTTAACAGGTAAAGGTAAAATATATTTAGGTTGAAAATGTCAACAATATATACATGTACAAATGATTTTACAATTTCTAAGTTAAACCTGAAATAAAATTTAAAACGTTTTGTTAACTATTGAAATCAGAAAAACATAGAGGCATTTAAGGTCAAGAATTAACCTTAGCGGGGATGTGGGATTAATCTATTTTAAATATGGGTAATTATCATTGAAATAATCATTATTATTAAGAGCTGATATTTCGTCTATCCTTTTCCTCACTGATATATTGCAAACAACATGTTACTTCTTTTTAACGCTTATATTACATGTACCTCAGTGATGAATTTGACTGAATTTTGTGAAGAATTTCAATCATGACTTGCATTATAATAAAACGTGAAAGAGAAGACATAGATACTATTTCCATATGAATTAAGACTGTTAAGTCATTGATGCAAATTAGAATTAAACACTTATTGGGTCAAACATCATAAGGGCAACATCGATCTCAAAACACCTAAATATTGTTAGCTAAACACCTATCGTACCTCCATGACAGGTGTATTTGTTGTCCCGAAAGACAAGGTCCTAACACAGTCATTTTTGTATGTAAATCACATTACATAGACTGCTTGATAGAAATTAGGCATTCATAATCCACTTTGCAACCATAGATATATCCCGAAGACACCTACGAAAGAGAAAAATCCTGGACGACAATCATAGTAAATAAAAGAAAGTTGAAACAGTGATGGTTAACATTCCACCAATATCAACAAAACAATATCCACCTCTCAATTAACTCATTGAACATAAATAAGAAACCACGACATATGATGTTGCTTGAGACAGACACAACAATATGGCGGGATTAAACCGGTCTGCTTGTGTTACTTTGGAATTTTAACAAGCAGGATGAAGAACTGAATCTTCCGTCCCTCTACTGGAAACATACATTGCACAAGCGTCCTTACAGAAAACGTTATATTTCTGGGTGTGTCAAATGCTCAATGAAACATCTTTCTAAATTTGCAACCTCTATTCTATCAACAGTCAAAACTGGGCTTCAGAATTATTGTGACATTAGCTACTAAGTGGATGATGTACTTCAGATGTGGATTCTGAAAGATCTTTTAGAGTATATACAATCAAGGTCCATCGTTCAATGCTATTGAAAAAATTGACTTCTCTACCCTTTACACAACTACCCCCACTAAAAACTAAAAGACAGATTAAAAGAATTAGTTGAACTGTGTTTCATAAAACAAATGATTAACTTAGATACTAAGACCTTGCTTAGGAATTGACAAGTCTTATTTTGTAAATGAAAACCACTATGATTCTAACAAATAGTTCACTGAAAGAGATATCAACAAAATGCTCGAGTTTTTGATTGACAATATATTGTTTTGCTTGGTGAACTTGTATATCAACAGGCATTCTATTGGCACCAAATGTGCCAGTCAAAACACATACAGCATACTGAGCCTTCCCAAGAATTGTTTTTAACCAGATCCTTTAGCTTCATGTTCTGTTAAGTAGATGATACCATATCACTAAATACTAGTAATTCGAGGTTTAGTAAAACGGAATTTTGTTTTTTAATTCTGTCAAACAGTAGAAAATTGTGTTGCACCAAGTATCAATTATTATAGGTGTAAACTTCGGTTTGATTCTTAAAGTACACAGGATCATGGGAAGTCACTTCTGTACGATTCAAAATGTTGCTGATGTTGATGGCATCTATTTATCATTTTGTGATAACAATTCCATCAGAACTGGTTTAAAAAGACGAAATATATGAAAAATAGAATAAAAAATTGACAGGATTACGGGATAGTGATTGCTACTAAGGGAATATATCGTGGTCATCTGAAACAGAGATATTTATTAAATCGTAATGATGGCGGCAGTAAAACTCTCGAACATGATGACTTCAGCTTAAATACTATAGGAACACTTGGTTCAGTAGTTTCCTCGTTTGCAGCAACCATCTTATCAAGGACATCATGATGCCACACCAACTCCATATGCAGGTGCTGCTGGAATGTTGTTACATATAAATGGCAAATTGAAATCATCAATTTTGTTGGCCGTAAATTTTCTTTCTTCACCGATTTCTAAGTGTAGTTCAAGTTATGAAGTTTCCAGCAGATCTAGCTGTATCTGTTGTGTACTTTATTTCAAGCTCAATGGGATCAATGAACATAGTCAACAAATCCGAAATAATGTAGTGTAAGGACAACATATATACCGGTATATAGCAAGAGCGTGTAATAATTAAATCAGAATTCAAAGTACTGGGAATGTAATGTAATACCACTTGAGACTTAAAAATACTTAAATACCATATATATTTTCAGGATTATAATTCCTACTGAAATAACATATATTTGGTACATTAACATCTATATAAGTAATGAAAAGTCACTATTAAGAAAGGTTTGAAGATACCAAAGGGGTCCGAAGATGTAAATAACAGAAGGGCAGAAAATACACTGACCGAAAGGACAAACAACGGTCTACGTTACACAGATTGAACAACAAGAACTCCACTAAAAACCGGGATTGAACTCAGGTGCTCCGGAAGGGTAGGCTGTTCAGGTTACACATGTGACATCCGTCGTGTTACTCTTGTTACAAACCCGGTAATAAGTTATGAATAAGGAGAGAACCGGATTGGGACTACGACAAACGGAACATACGTATCAAAATATATATCTGTACCGTGAATCTGGCTAGTACTACTTAATACAACAAACGATTCATTTACAGCAGAATCATATTCAGACAATGTAGAGTTCCTTTACGTTAAGTGTGACCGACTGTAAAGTTTTCTGACCAAAAAATTAATAACAGTAATCAAGTAAGTTATTATAATCTTTATTATCTACACGATTATTGTTATTAATATCATTATTACGAGCATCAGTATAACTACAAATATAGTCATAAAAAGAGTTCTCTTTGGCGTTCCAATTGTTGGGGGTAGATTAACCAACGCGTATTGATGGTCTACTGTGCTAGCCACTGTGCGCGATGTCTTCCATTCCGACTGATTCATATAGCGCCACTCAAAGTTTATTATCCTCCCGCGATAGCGGTGGGGGATATAGTAATAGCGGCCGTCCGTCTGTCCGTCCGTCACACTTTCTTGTTTACGCGATAACTTGAGTAAACATAGATGGATTTGAATAATGTTTTGCATGTGGTTTGTAATTATCATTATCTTGGATGGGTTCTTACATGGTAATATTTGAAGCAAGGATTTTGGGGGAAAATCTATATTTACATCAGAGGTTTACACAGTGTTCAAAGTGGAGTACTTCCTGTATTTTATTCAGATCATGCTGCAATATACTCCATCCTTCAATAAGGTATGATATACATTAAGACTGCAAGGCTGCTTTCTATAAATATATAAAATTAGATAGTATGCAAGTGCGGGGGGATAAGGCGGTTCTTTTATTATCTATTTAGATCTGCTCTCGAACGAGTACATTTTACCCCTATCATTTAGACCTTTTTGAATGGGATTCGCTTTCTATTGTCATCAATTTCATTCGATTATGATTGTGGTTCGCAGTCATTGTCAACTAAACACTGCAAAATGAATCTGGTATATTAAGCATGCTACAGTAGACCGCTTTCCACTGGATTTGTGGTTAAATATATGCAAGTTCTCAAATTCGATATTAAAGTCGAGTACTATTTCCTTATGCAAACACAATTCTCAATAGTTCCTCTGAGTTCTCGTACGAATAAAAACATTGACATTTAATTAGTGTGCATGACGCGTTTCTATTATAACCTGTATCAGGTACGGCCAAAGTCAACAGAGTACGGAAAAGTTGAATAATTCAAATGTCTTTGATCTGATGTAAGTAACGATATATCAGGTTGTTTGTTATCAGCCTACGCTGTAATTTGAGAATCGAATCCATAGGATTTTGAATGTTGGGAGCTACAGTGTGATTCTATTCCAATGTATTTATTTACTGACAGCTTTTACTTTCCTAAAGAGCTCTTTAATGTATGATATGTTCTTTGCAACTACATAATTGGTTTGTCTCAGATGTCATTCAAATATTCAAACACGTTTTCCGAATGCCGCTTTCAGCCCCAGTAATTTTATGCTGATATTCCTTTATGTATTTTTCGGTTCACTATACCAAACTACAATGTACAATGTAAGGTAATAAATGACATGTTGTCTTTAATTTTAAAATACATGTATATCTTTGCAATGCTTTGTTGTTTTTTATCTAGCCTAGAGACATGACAAGATAATGACTGTGCATGAGGCACACTTGACTATTCACGATGAACACAATAACTTACAATACAATACAAGTGCTATATTTGAAATTGACAGAATAACATGTGGTTACAGTATATTGAATTTGTAAGATATGCCTTCCTTGTACATTGTATTGTATATAAAAAGTTCTTTAATCTTTAAGGAGGACATATAAAATGTTAATATAATGTATTTTCACATACATTGGAACATTTAAACACCCACAAACTATTTCCCGTAACGCATTGAGAACAATATATCTCTCGCTTCTATCTGCCTATAAACGTTAACTGTGCATGACATTCAGTATAGATGCATATTTAAACAGATACATTAAATACCAGGAAAAGTTGTTTTAAGATATTTTCGGAAAACCAATTTAAATACCAAAAAATCTCGAGCAGGGGGAATTCCCCAAATCTATTTCCAATCACAGTATAAAAGAATGTATGCCAGAGGGACATACATCTCAGTTTTACAAATAATTTCATAAATTTGAATAATTCAATTTGCTACTGTAGGCATTACATAAAAATATCAGTCTGTCGTCCAAAGCTGATATCTTTTTTGTATCTAAGAAAGGTGACATCACAACTGAGTTATCGGTTGATGTTTTGTTGTCTAAAGTTACAGAGCAGATAATAGATCGACTTAAAACATTTTGTATTTTGACGAACCACCAACGATCATACCTAGCAAACTCGTTGCTCATTAGCAGATAAAGCAATAAGCATGCATGTCATTCTCCAAAAACACGAGACGCTTATTAACATCATATCCTTAGGTCGAGCTGTGCATTTAGTGAAACCATGACATTTCTATAACTGTCTTGGTTCCGGAGGGGTTTTGTCTTTAATTGAAGGGAAATTTGTACTTTAAGCATCACAGTTTATGAATATGTTTTGTACATTAAAGAGAAATTAAGATTTTGTTGGTAGATAAGCTATTATAGACGTTTTTAAATGATAATTTGTAGGACTAAGAGGAGGTTTATAACTAATCAGGCATGCCTTAAGTATAACTAAGTACTAAAAGTATTTAGGACAGTGTTATATGTGTCAGTTTAAATAATCAAAACAGTTGTTGGTAATATAAATCATGGAAATTTCAAAAATCTGATTTAAGATACAAAAATTAGATACAGCATTTTGAAGTACATACAATGGCAGGTATGTGAAACTAATGAGCTTAAAGTTAACAATCTTAAGATTTACATCGATTTATGTAATAAAATGTTGCTTAATGTAACAAATCACAAAAGCTGGTATCACGATGTATATAGTGAAGCACGAACTGTTTACCCTTCGGAGTCACCTGAGTTCACCCCCGGATTCTAGTGCAGGAACTGCTTACCTTTCGGAGTCACCTGAGTTCACCCCCGGATTCTAGTGCAGGAACTGCTTACCCTTCGGAGCCCCCAGGATTCACCCCCGGATTCTAGTGAGGTTCGTGTTGCTCGATCTTTTGATTTCTGTGTAGTGTTTTGTAGATTGTTGTCCTTTTGTCCTATTTCTTTTGGTCATTGTGTTGTCTGTCCTTCTTTTGGTCATTGTGTCGTCTGTCCTTCTTTTGGTCATTGTGTTGTCTGTCCTTCGAATTACAGTTGCCGATTACCCTTTTGTTATTTTCAAACTCATCCTATATTTGACATAATTAACAAGAAACAATTATTCAATCAATACTACAAAAAAACTTGTACCCGGATGTATTTGTTATTTAGTGTTTGGTACAGGTTATAACGTAAAGAAGAATAACGATAACGAATACAGACAAGGAAGTAGAAAAGGAATAATTAATAGCACACTGAGATACTAGTACCAAATGAAATCAATATTTCTATGCAATACGCAGAAGAAATGTTCTTGTTAAAGATCCATGCTATTGTTTTTAGATAATAATTGAAAAATCAAATATAATACCACACAATTCGAAATCCAGCCCAAAAATCGTAGAAACAGATGTAAAATCGATACCTCTGACACACACATACACAAACTCTCACTTTTCTGGCTTGGCACAAGTACTATATTATAGAGAGTGATAATGATTGAATACTTAATCCTGCAAATAACCAGAGCGTTCGACTATCCTCTTTACTGTTTTTGTAGTGCCCCATGCCTTGTTATTTTGGTTGCATTTGACCATTCAATTCACTAGTGTTATCTATACTGTAATTGTTGTACTGTGTACAATTCACTAGTGTTATCTATACTGTAATTGTTGTACTGTGTACAATTCACTAGTATTATCTATACTGTAATTGTTGTACTGTGTACAATTCACTAGTGTTATCTATACTGTAATTGTTGTACTGTGTACAATTCACTAGTGTTATCTATACTGTAATTGTTGTACTGTGTACAATTCACTAGTGTTATCTATACTGTAATTGTTGTACTGTGTACAATTCACTAGTGTTATCTATACTGTAATTGTTGTACTGTGTACAATTCACTAGTGTTATCTATACTGTAATTGTTGTACTGTGTACAATTCACTAGTGTTATCTATACTGTAATTGTTGTACTGTGTACAATTCACTAGTGTTATCTATACTGTAATTGTTGTACTGTGTACAATTCACTAGTGTTATCTATACTGTAATTGTTGTACTGTGTACAATTCACTAGTGTTATCTATACTGTAATTGTTGTACTGTGTACAATTCACTAGTGTTATCTATACTGTAATTGTTGTACTGTGTACAATTCACTAGTGTTATCTATACTGTAATTGTTGTACTGTGTACAATTCACTAGTGTTATCTATACTGTAATTGTTGTACTGTGTACAATTCACTAGTGTTATCTATACTGTAATTGTTGTACTGTGTACAATTCACTAGTGTTATCTATACTGTAATTGTTGTACTGTGTACTATAAATGTTCTTACCATAGGTTGTAAACAGCAATCTACACTAAAGACAAGATAGTCAAAAATAAAATAAAAAACCACGAGACACATTTCATTACACCACAATGAGCAAACATGTGATGCATATCGCCACTGTTGTAAATTTTACTAACATAAGAGTGTTTACATTAATATGGCATATAAAACCAGCATTATTTTAAAAATGAAAATAAAAATACCACACTGTCGGAACAGTTACAAAATACAATAGAAAAACCGTACAAAGAGGCAAAATCGATTCCTTTAACACACATATACTTGACCACTCATTTTCCTGGCTTGATACAGGCACTTCAATAAAAAGTGGCGCGGTCAAACGTGTTTTATGATTTCAAATGGATTTTCGTTTGTGCTCAAATCATGTTTGATATCAGGTCGTTATCCAATATTTAAGAAAGTTCTTATTGGACGATTTTTCAGTAAAAGTAATAACAAATTTATGACTACAAGTCCAGGTCAATGTCATCAGAAAAAACCCCCCAAAAGACAAAAAGTCATGTATTCTGTTCTTTAAAAATGTTATAAAAAATAAAATTTAATTATAAAATGTCGTACCGATCCCTACCTACTGTCCGAGGAATATATGTTTAACTTGTTGACGGAAAGCTGGATTAATAGCACTATACACGTACTGATTGCACACATTATTGAAGAAGTACGTAACGTTTAAAATAACTAATATCCTTTGTGTTTTGTTTGGCAAAGATACGTCAGTGTAAGCACCACTAGCATTTAATGTCTCAACAAATATAGTCGGCAAATAAGATACTATGTAAAGAATTGTAATGATGGCGAATGAGGCTGTATTCGTTGTTACTATTTTGGAATTTTTCAATGAGATGGGACCACTGCTAATGCTAAATGTTGAATATCTTCTATTATTTTTAGTCCTATTGTGATGATTGTGATATTTATGACTCGTCCCGTTTACTTCCTGTTGCACATTTAACGAACCATTTGTTCGGCCATTATTGTCGTCTGCAGGCGTTATTTGGTGTTTTGATGAAATGTCTGTAGTGTTGTAACTTCCATTTGATGTTTCATTGTCATGTTTCTGTTTAGAATTGTGTAGCCACGTGATCACTCTACTCAACCTATAATTTGTTGAAATCGTAGATACAGGAGAAGATGGCAAGCTTTCTCCAATATCCTCCTTTTTCCATTTTAAAATAGCACGGAATATTTGTACGTACATGATAGTTAACAAAATAATGACTATCACATTTAGAACACCAATCAATCCGAAATAAATGGTAGGGAATATAGAGTCTCTGAAATTATCGTCATCTCCACAATCACAACCAACAACGTTTTCGGCACCAGTTTCTACCGTTTCCGGTCCATGGAACAACAGCATCGGCCATGACAGCACAACACCTATAGAAACAGAACCGATAAGACTCCTTCTTGCTTTGCCTGAGGAAAAGCTTTTAAATGGTTTGCATATTTTATAGTAACGATCAAGCGCGATACACAACATCAGTAAACTTGACGAAATTGTCGCAAACATTTCTGTTAATCTGGTAATTTTACATATAATTCTATAATGGCCTGAATACATTGGAAATCTTTTGTCAAATACTTCCATAATCATTGCAAGACAACACAGAGTGTCAAACACAGCCAAACTTAGAATAAAGAAATGAGCGTTTGTCCTTTTGAATTTAAATCCATAAATATATATAACCAAAGAATTTCCAAATATCCCAAAAATTCCTAAAACACATAAATAAACCACACAAGGAAAGTTGATATCCTTGTATATATGTTCATTATATATCCATATTATAAGCTGGTCTGAAAACAGATTATCCTCAGAACATTTAGTTGTATTATTAAAACCATTTCCAGAACAGTTTGACATGTCAATCAGATCTTGTTTTTGTAGATCACAATTTAAAAATTGTAATAATACATGTATTTACAAACTGTACCACTGAACTATTTAATACACATATAACTGTATAAGACGTTTACATGTCTTCTTTCTTTTTTTAAACTCCGTTTTAAATATTGATGTTCAATGGTGTGGAAACCAAAGGTAAAGTGTTGATACTTTGTTGAGCAATAAACAACCTAAGGCGTTATATGGTATCATTGTAAGATGCTTTTACTGTTTCCGTATTGATCGTGTTTTAGTGTACCATCCAATAAAAATATACTACGCGCATATTTACACATGTATAAGGATATCTAAAGTCAATTAGTTTTTTTCCTGATTATATGAATATAAACAACTTAATACATATTTGCTAATGGTGCAATAAAAAGGTCCTAAAAGTAGAATAAAGTTTCTGTTTACTTTGTTCATTCAATAAATCTAAAACGGGAATTTAAATACTTAACCTCCATTGTAGTGACTATTTCGGTGTAAATGTCATGCAGTATTAAATAGCTTGGACAAACTCCAATTGCTTCTAAATAATAGACGTATGAAATTAGATAAACACCTGCTAAGACAAAAGAAGTAAAAAGAAGGGGAAAAAACCCCGAATGTCTTAATGATAAACCACTCGGTGTGTGTGTGTGTGTGTGTGTGTGGTGCAGTAAATACCTCGAAATTAAAATGTACAACTCCATTTTTGTTGCATTTGGGGTCAGTGTTGTTCATTCTTTGAGTTTTTGTGTTGTTCTACTATGTGTATTTACATTCTGAGTTCCGTGTTGTGAAGTCGGTTACGATTTCCGCATAAAAACGATATTCGGTTCGTATTTACCTCCAGTTGTTTGTTGGAGGGCTCATGTCTTATTTACGTTATTTGATTTTGCTTGCGTATAATGGTGTCCAACACATATTGTGTTGTGTTTTTATTTTTCTTGTGTACACTATGTTGCCAGTTTCACTGAATTGTCTATTTTTGATTGCCCCTTCGGTATTCATTCTCTATCCAGAGTTGTTGATCTCTGTCAACGCTCATTTTACAAGATTTTTGAAAAATTTTGAAACAGCAAAAAAAATGTATTTAAAATTGTTTTAATTATTGTAAATATCAATAAAGATGAAAATAAACCACTCATTTCAAATCAATTAAAAATGATTTTCCCCCCACTTCTTGGAGAACTATTTTGCGGAGGTAAAAATTAAAAAGTTAAAAACGATCACAAATAATTTTTAAGAGAATTGATTTGAAATGAGTGATTTTTTTTCATCTTTATTGATATTTACAATAATTAAAACAATTTTAAGTACATTTTTTTACTGTTTCAAAATTTTACAAAAATGGGCGTTGACAGAGATGGAGTGTAGCGTAGGAGGAACGACAACTCTGGATAGAGAATGCTTCGGTATTCTCTAAAGCTTGTTTGTTCACCTCCCCATAATAACCACAGGCGCTCGTGGCACGGACTTACCACCCCTCTTTTTTCTAACTTTCTGTTTACAAATTTATTTTCAATAAAATGTCTTTATTTCTTTATTATTTCATCTCTTTTTCCTTATTTTAACTTGTTCGTGTCAATATTCATACAATCTTATGTTAACATCAAATTGCATGTGTCGACCCTATATAGATACTGGATTATTAGTATCTATAAGATTGTATGAATATTGACACGAACAAGTTAAAATAAGGAAAAAGAGATGAAATAATAAAGAAATAAAGAAATTTTATTGAAAATAAATTTGTAAACAGAAAGTTAGAAAAAAGGGGGTGGTAAATCCGTGCCACGAGCGCCTGTGATAATAACAAGCAGTTAATTATATTTTATTATCACATTGTAAATGTAAAAGTGAGTCTAATGTTTCACCCTGTGAATATTTGTTTTATTTGTTTCCTAAATGCTGGATCTATAGAACTATAAACATATTGGTTACATACATTATTTATAAAATAGGTTACATTCAAAATTACTAGTATTCTTCGTGTTGTATTAGGCAACTCTACTTCTGTGAATACACCACCAGCTTTCAGAGTTTCGACAACAATGGTTGGTAGGTAGGATAAAATATATATAATCGTGACAACACTAAATAAAACAGTATTCGTTGTAAATTTTTTATATTTTTTACTGTCTCTTTTTGAAGTGGACAGACTGTTTGTACTTATTGAGAAAATTCTTCGATTGTCAGTAGAATTGCTCTGCGCAGGGTATGTTTGACTTGTCATGCTCGTCATGCTTTGCCCCAAAACAGAACCGTTCTGATGAGACTGGTGCTCTTCGTATGATATTTCGTGATCAGAAATACTGTTACCGATACTTGAAATCTTCCTCATTTCTTCCTCTGGGTTATATTGTTTCTGCTTGGACCTTTTAAGCCATGACTTAACTCGGCTAATTTTGTAACTAGAAGAAATAACGGATCCTCGCGAAGAAGACATACTTTCTCCAATTTGTTTATGCTTCCATATTTGGATTGCTCGGAATATCCGTATGTACATAGCAGCTAACAGCAGAATAGCAATTATATTAAGAATCCCTATTAATCCAAAATATATTGTACGTATAACGGACCCTCTAAAGTTATCATCATCCCCACAGTCATAACCAACAACATTTTTGACACCTGTTTCAATTTTCTCTGGTCCCTTCAAGAGAAACATCGGCCATGACAATAGTAGTCCAATAATAAGACAGAAAATCAAACACTTTCTTGCTTTTCGATAAGAGAAAAGCTTCCCTTTTAACGGTTTGCATACTTTGTAGTAACGATCGAACGCTATACACAACAGTAGCGCACTAGATGAAATGGTCGCGAACATTTCTACTAATCTTATAATTTTACATAAGATAACATAGTTCCCTGAATACATTGAAAATCTTTTGTCGAATATCTCCATAATTATAGCAATACAACACATATTATCAAGCACAGCCAAACTCAAGATGAAGAAATGGGAGGTACTCCGTTTAAATTTGAAACCATAAATGTATATAATTAGAGAATTTCCGAAAATACCAAGAACAGCCAATATACACAAATACACCATGCAAGGCAAGTTAACATCCTTGTACAAATTCTCATTGTATATCCATATTATAAGACTATCAGAAAATGGATGACTTTCACAGCAGGTTGTATTATTTGATACTGATCCATTCCGATTATTTGTCATATTTACGAAAGTCATTTTGACCACTGTATGTTATATTGTTTATACATCTAACATTTGTTGCGAATATCATGTCATGTCCTCAATAATATCTTTTATATATACTCTATATTTAAATCTACGATGTTCAGTGATTTGGAAAAGCTTTTTATACTATGCTACTTTGTACGAAACTAAAAAGATCAATATGCAGTCCACATTCACAAGTCACGCTATTAAGACAAACTTTAGATCAGGGCTAATAATAACATTTAAATATGGATATCAAATTGTTATTCTTCTATTTAAAAGGTAAACACATGAGGAAATAAAAACAAAGAGAACTGTAAACCATACCTTGGTATATTCAAAATGTATTATACTTTACACTGCAGGACAATGTACTTCCGGTTGCGTTGCCATTTATCAAACTGAAGAACATTTGCTCCTCACTCAGTTTACTTCCCAGTCGTTTGAGTGTGCGTGATGAAGGTTATAACAGAAACACAACACGCTTAATTCGATAGCTATGTTTTTATTAATTTATATTACAATCAATTAAGGCGACCATTTAGATTACAGGTGAAAATCAAATTACATGTATGCGGTTTTTCCAGATAATTTTTGTAAGAAATGTTTGAAAATACTAAGGTGCAAGCAGAAACCGTAAATCGAAGAAGGATTTAGGATTAGGATTATGGTGTTTAACACCACTTTCAACAATATTTCAGTTACATCGTGGCGGTCATTTTTATTGATGGAAGAAACAAACCGGAGTACCCGGAGAAAACCACAGACCTGTTGTCAGTCACTGACAAACTTTATCACATAATCATCGAAGAAGGACAAACAATGCAATGACCAAATGAAAATAAAGACAAAGGGACAAACAATGATCTACAAAACACCACACAGAAAACTAACGATTGAGCAACATAAACCACACTAAATACGGAGATGATAAGTTATGAATGAGGAAGAATCATATTGTGATTACAACAAATAGAAAATATTCATGGTTATTTGTGAAACAAATATTCCGTAACGGTTAACTAGGTCATGATGACGACCGCAACCCTTTCGAAGTGATGACTTCAACTTAACCACTAGAAACCCTTGGTTCAGCAGCTTCGTTGTTTGCAGCAACTCTCTATCAAGGAAATCATGAAAGGAACCATTGGCTCTGAAATATCGCATTAACTGTGAAAGATATACACCATATGAATACTATCTTCCTCATTATAAACCACTCTAATTATAAAGGTATAGTGAATGATACATATAAACAATGATAATAATATTATATATATATAATCTAATCCCCAAGAAGAAAGAAAAGAAAAAAAGAAACAACATTTACGTATGAAATAGAATATCAATAGATACAAATGCTATATATATATATTAGTAATATCAAATGAAAACAAATGATTAGTGTTAAACAGGTACTGATATAATTATATAGGATACAGTACTATTGAAACAAAAGAAGCGGACCGTATTGGATATAACGGGCTTCTTTTTCCGCATGAGTACTCAGGTGAAGGCCGCCGAGGCCTTCACCTGAGTACTCATGCGGAAAAAGAAGCCCGTTATATCCAATACGGGCAAATTCCTTTGTTTCAATAATAATGTATCTAACTTGTACAATAATAGTGTTGTTGAAAAAATATTTGGTATGGCATATATTTTTACACTTTTAATGTTTAGGAAACCAAATAAGACAACAATTAACAAAAATAAAACGACAAATTTGTATCGGTCAACGTCCTTTCGATTCTCGTTTATATTTAGATATTTCAAGGTCTTTCAAGTGTCCCAAATCTTCACCTGTGGTCTGTCTGATTTGTTATTACTTGTGATCCGTTCGTTAGTTGTTTTTGTATTGCGAGAATAAATTTTAAAAGTTCACATACTCGTCAGTTCTGAACATAAATTATGCCAGATCTGAAATACTTGCTTTTTTAAACAAATTGTTGATATTTTTTTTTACAAAGCTTACTATCAAGAGTCAAATATACTAATCATAGCGTATAGTAGTGTGGTCACAGTAGCCGAGTGGTTAGATGGAAGTTTTGAAAGTCGAAAGTAGACTTTGAAAAGCCCAGCAGTGGTTCGAGACACGAAATTCCAAAACTAAGTAAAACGCGTTTTTAAGCCTAAAACAGTAAAAGGTTAAAGTTCATATATTCAAAACAAAAGAATAAACACTAAATTATTAAAAATAATCCACTGTTCGAACAATAGTGTGATAATAGTCAGAGAAATGCATTACGTAAACGATATCAACCTTGTCCAAAAAATGGGTCAAGTTCATCGGCCCCTATTAACGGAACAGCCATAACAAATCGACTACAAAATTCATTCAAAATAAAAGATAATAACGTGCACGGATCATCGTATTATTCAAATTTTAGGACTTCGTCCTTCAAACAGGTTGCCTGTCTCATATTATTGTACAAAATCAGCTATTAACAGCTAAGTGTACTGGGTAGATCGGGTTTGATGTGATCATGTCTAAAAACGGGTTTAATGAATACATTTTCCTTGCATGTATGTCTAAATAAACGTTCACCATGCATACGTGTTCTATTAATAGCTTGACCTTGTAGTACTACAAAAGGAATTAAGTATTGCATGTACTTAGTTTAATAGTTTTGATCAATTATATGATTTATGTGTGCCTTTCAAAATTTCAAATAATGAAGGAAAATTGAGTCAAAAAGAAAAT
Organism: Bathymodiolus septemdierum; assembly: GCA_963383655.1. Lineage (NCBI taxonomy): Eukaryota > Metazoa > Mollusca > Bivalvia > Mytilida > Modiolidae > Bathymodiolus > Bathymodiolus septemdierum. Next base: position 53,790,976 of record OY726519.1, read on the forward strand.
GCCAAAAAAGAAAAGAAAAAAAAGAGATAAAATCCGACACTAAAAAAGTGTATCTGGGTCCATAGTTTAAACCCGCCACTGTACGAAGCCAGGGAAGTGAGGGGTCAAATATATGCATATAAGGAATATCGATTTTGAATCTGTTTCTACGATTTTAAAGTTTGGAACTGTTCCGACAGTGTGGTATTGCTTGTGTTTTCTCCATTTTATTCTATTGCTAGTTGGTTGGTCCAATAGACGCGACTGTGACATAATTACATGTATATCAGATGATGTATCTTCCTCTTTCTGTAGATATTTGTCCAACCAATCATCGGTTCTAATCAATATATTGATATTAGCTGAATTTATCTCATTAATTTGTAGTTTTTTTTTTTACTAATCATCAATACTATCTGCTGTTTTTTTTCCATTATCAACATCGGTTACAACGATTAACCCATTTTTATGATATAAATTTCCCATGCATTGAATATAAAGGAAAGAGGCTTTAAAGGGATGTACAAATGTTAAAATTGATGAAGAGGTAAGAGTCCCAAAAATCTATGGAATATGTCAGGGCTGTAACTAGGAGTTTAAAATAGAGGAGGCAGGGATATGGGGGCCGCCGAAAATTGTGACTTAACGGCCCGAAGTAAGGTATTTTTCTATGGTAAATTAAACATTACACAATTAATTAAGTTTATAAATAATATATATTTTAATGGTTAATTTCAAATGACAGTACTTAGTCGGTGAATGTAAGACGGATTTTGCTATTGCCACTCGAATCCCATCTTTTGAGAACAGCTTCTGGATTTACCTTCCCGACATTACCGACAACCCACACAGGCGATCTTCAGTAACTGCAATCCGCAAAAAATTCCGATAACAAACCTAATAATAATCCAGGCTTCAGGTGAAAAATGTTAAAACTGTCATAGTAGATGATGAAAACTAGATAAAGTTGGCTTTCAGTCCTCCCCGTTTCTCTCTGTTTTTTTCTTTTAATCTTTTCTTTCTTTCAGTCTTCCCCGTTTCTCTCTGTTTTTTTCTTTTAATCTTTTTTTCTTCTTCAGAAAATCAGAAGAGGCAACTGCCTCACATCACAGATAGACAGCTAACAGAATATCTATTTTCATAGTTGTTTATTTGACACCAATGGTCAGATCGGACTCTATGACAAAAGAGACGACTTTAATGTTGCCATAATAAATTGTTCGCACCTTGATAGTAACTAATCAACTGCTTCCACGTGTGGAGTTTATGTTTCATGACTCATGAATGCGTTACGCTCGAGCTTGTAGTTTGTATTCAGTCTTCTTCAACGTCACCGTATTCTGAATACAAATCTATTCAATCAAAGTATTTTTAAAGAATCGTCTCGTTTTATCTTTCAAAACCTTTTCGGAAGATATCAACACCTTGTTGAAAAGTATTATGTCCCCGGGTTTGTAACTAGATTAACACGACGGGTGTCACGAGTGGAGCAGGAACTGCCCTCCCTTCCGGGGCACCTGAGTTCACCCCCGGTTTTTAGTGGGGTTCGTGTTACTCGATCTTTAGTTTTATATGTGTTTTGTAGATCGTTGTTTGTCCTTTTGAACTTTTTCTTTTGGCCATATACGGATTCTGATTACCTCCCTTTGAGATCTTCAAACTCATCTTAATGTACAGATGAAGAAATATGGTATTGACATTTAGATTTTGGTACAACGTTAGTGCGAGATTCCTCTGCCATCCGACGGCTTTTTTTTCAACTTGTTGGAGCCGTGGGACGTCAGAGAGCTCTACATACGGAAAATAGCGGATTTGCCGCTGCGACTCTGAGTCGACACATTTCCACGTTTCGTGGCTATCGGATTTTATTTTCTATCCGAAACACTTATATAAATCGCTTCACCAATCATTTTTCTATTCATTCATAACCATCTTACCCTCAGAATGTGGTGTTACAATCCATTACAGCACGATTTTGCCTTAGACCATCATTTCGCCATGTTGACTTTCTTTTTCGAGCCTACAAACGTGATCTCGCGATACTAACTGAATGATGATAGCAACGCATTGCATGATGGGAACTACTTAATGCAGCGTGCCAAATTATTTGCATACATAGACAACAACATAGATATAAAGCGTATTCTGCAGGACAAACAGTTCCATCTACAACTCAAATCAGAGCAGAAGGAAATAATACAAAATGTGTTGGAAAGAAAAGATGCAATGACAGTGTTGCCCACAGGCTTCAGAAAGAGCATGTGTTACGTCCGCCCTTTTTGGACAAGGTAAGATCATATCTTTTTTCTTATGGTTATCTGTAATTCACTATTGCTGTTAAAATCATTACCAATCAATGTAATCAATTGTATTAAATTTTATGTTAATTGTTCTACCTTAACAGGCGCCTATGATTGGCAATGAAAATATTTGTTTGTTTGTTTATATGCAAATCACCTCCCATGATACATTGCGGTAATCGTAGTTTTCTCGAAGTCACGTGACAAATGTTCCAAAATGGATGTGAAATGACGAAATCATAGGGTCTAAGGGAAAATCGTGCTGTAATCGAGTGTAACACCACTTTCTGAGAGTAAGATGGTTATGAATGAATAGAAACATGATTGGCGAAGCGATTTATATAAGTGTTTCGGATAGAAAATAAAATCCGATAGCCACGAAACGTGGAAATGTGTCGACGCAGAGTCAGCACGGCTCCAGCAAGTCGAGAAAAAAAAAGCCGTCGGACGGCAGAGGAATCTCGGACTAGTACAACGTTGACTATTGTTTCACCATTATGTTTTACGATGACCTTGTTTATTATCTAATATTTAAATGATGATTGATGCCATCGACTCTCTTTAATGAAATTAATATTATACATATAACAAATTCTGTGTCACGAAGATTAAATATACTATGTATAAAGTTCAAGATTACAGTGTTCTTTATAATAACACTGTTCGCCCAGTTATATGTAAGGGATTGCATTTTACTCACATGTTGAAAAAACACTTGCATGACCGCACCATCTCATTAAGAGATGAGCTTTGGGCACATAAAACTATTTTAACCACGCCACTTTTTATTGATGGAACAGGGTGCCTAAACATGAAAGAATTTGTAATCTATGTGGAAACGGAATTGGAGATGAATTCCATTATTTATGTGTTCATCTGTGAAAAACAGGAAATTAAAACCATTAGGGAAAAGTTCATTCCTATATATTACACGGAATATCCAACCGAACTGAAACTTTCACGAATGCTTATGTATTGTCATGTAGAACTGTACAGGAATCTGGCATCTTTTCTTAAAATTATGGTGCGCTTTTTATAGACAATCCGATTTCTTTCTTGTATGCTATTTATTTATTATTTTGTGATGTTGTATTGCATATCTGATATGTCTATTTGTATTTATATAGAATGTGAATTTGCTATGTCCTCTTGTACACCTGTGTGTCTGAGGTTATATAAATAAAACCTTGTCTTGTCTGTTGAAGTTGTGTCGATACCAATCTATTGGATTTTGAAACTGTTCCAACATCGTGGTATTTTTTGTTTTTTCATTTTAATTAATCATGATGTTATCATATATAACGAACACGTCGTATAAATGTCATGTAGGTCATTACAAAAATATTATATTGATAAAAATGAACACAAATATAGTCATAGATTGCTTTGATAGATAAAAAATGTTTCAATTAAATAGGGATGTGTTGTGAAAACAGAGTTGGCGTTAGGGTTATGGTGTTTTAACTCCACTTTCAACAATATTTCAGTTATAAATACTGTGGCGGTCAGCTTTATTGGTGGAGGATACCGGAGTGCCCGGAGAAAACCACCGACCTGCCGCAAGTCACTGACTTATCGAGTACACTGTGAAAACAGAAATTAACGAAGATGTATATACATTGTATATATAGTAATCCATGCCTTTTATATACTTCTTTAATGTAACAAATTGTAATTTGGAGAAGACTTCATAAGTCTGTTTAACTTGTGTCTAATCCATTTTGTCTATTTAATTGGCACATAAAATATGTTTAAACTATAATTATATTTCTGTAATGCATTTGTTTGTTCGAATGAAATAATTATTAAGGTAATTAATACACAGAAAAATAGTTCATAGCATTAGGTCAATCAAAGTCATCTATATTTATAAAATTATATGTCAGAATGAACGCATTTGATACATCAGCTTCCCTGATAATTAAATTCACACGCCTACAATTCGTAGGGATATCGATTATTCTTTGTCTTGCTAAGTGTCTTTGTTTATTTCTGTATTGGATGCTGAACACTACACATTTTTAAAATGTTTATAGTTTGGACTATACATACATGTACATGCATCCGGACGCTATAATACCGCATTGTAAGTGCGTCACATTGTACATATTTAAAATGTATGTACAGTATGTGGCCAAAAGTATTGCAACATGTAAAAAAATCCCTATGTAATCAACCAAAACCATATTTTTTTCAAAAAATTATTGTGAAGTCATTTCTGGATAGATTTTAACCAAATTTACACCAAAACATTCAGAATTGTCTATATTTTTATTTTTATTTGCTCATTATGTTTATATGAGTGGTTTTTATTTGTTCATAATTTAAACATAACAAATAAAAATTGACTTTGATTTTCCTATATATTTCAACTAAAAATAAATCCCAAAAATTAACAATCCTGTTTACATTATGAACAAATAAAAACCACTGGAGCTTGCAGTTTGTATTCAGTCTTCTTCAACGTCACCGTATTCTGAATACAAATCTATTCAATCAAAATATTTTTAAAGAATCGTCTCGTCTTATCTTTCAAAACCTTTTCGGAAGATAACAACACCTTGTTGAAAAGTATTATGTCCCCGGGTTTGTAACTAGATTAACACGACGGGTGTCACGAGTGGAGCAGAAACTGCGCACCCTTCCGGGGCACCTGAGTTCACCCCCGGTTTTTAGTGGGGTTCGTGTTACTCGATCTTTAGTTTTATATGTATGTTTTGTTGATCGTTGTTTGTACTTTTTCTTTTGGCCATTGTGTTGTCTACCTTCTTCGATATACAGATTCTGATTAATCCTTTGGTATCTTCAAACTCTTCTTGTCCTTTTGTACTTTTTCTTTTGCTTATTGTGTTGTCTGTTCTTCTTCGATATACAGATGCTGATTGCGTTGACTATTGTTTCACCATTATATTTTACGATGACCTTGTTTATTATCTAATATTTAAATGATGATTGATGCCATCGACTCTCTTTAATGAAATTAATATTATACATATAACAAATTCTGTGTCACCAAGATTAAATATATTATGTATAAAGTTCAAGATTACAGCGTTCTTTAAAATAACACTGTTCGCCCAGTTATATGTAAGGGATTGCATTTTACTCACATGTGGAAAAAACACTTGCATGACCGCACCATCTCATTAAGAGATGAGCTTTGGGCACATAAAACTACTTTAACCACGCCACTTTTTATTGATGGAACGAGGTGCCTAAACATGAAAGAATTTGTAATCTCTGTGGAAACGGAATTGGAGATGAATTCCATTATTTATGTGTTCATCTGTGAAAAACAGGAAATTAAAACCATTAGGGAAAAGTTCATTCTATATATTGCACGGAATATTCAACCGAACTGAAACTTTCACGAATGCTTATGTATTGTCATGTAGAACTGTACAGGAATCTGGCATCTTTTCTTAAAATTATGGTGCGCCTTTTTATAGACAATCCGATTTCTTTCTTGTATGTTATTTATTTATTATTTTGTGATGTTGTATTGCATATCTGATATGTCTATTTGTATTTATATAGAATGTGAATTTGCCATGTCCTCTTGTACACCTGTGTGTCTGAGGTTATATAAATAAAACCTTGTCTTGTCTGTTGAAGTTGTGTCGATACCAATCTATTGGATTTTGAAACTGTTCCGACATCGTGGTATTTTTTGTTTTTTCATTTTAATTAATCATGATGTTATCATATATAACGAACAAGTCGTATAAATGTCATGTAGGTCATTACAAAAATATTATATTGATAAAAATGAACACAAATATAGTCATAGATTGCTTTGATAGATATAAAATGTTTCAATTAAATAGGGATGTGTTGTGAAAACAGAGTTAGGAGTTAGGGTTATGGTGTTTAACTCCACTTTCAACAATATTTCAGTTATACTGTGGCGGTCAGTTTTATTGGTGGAGGATACCGGAGTGCCCGGAGAAAACCACCGACCTGTCGCAAGTCACTGACTTATCGAGTACACTGTGAAAACAGAAATTAACGAAGATGTATATATATATATATAGTAATCCATACCTTTAATATACTTCTTTAATGTAACAAATTGTAATTTGGAGAAGACTTCATAAGTCTGTTTAACTTGTGTCTAATCCAATTTGTCTATCTAATTGGCACATAAAATATGTTTAAACTATATCTATATTTCCGTAATGCATTTGTTTGTTCGAATGCAATAATTATTAAGGTAATTAATACACAGAAAAATAGTTCATAGCATTAGGTCAATCGGAGTCAGATATTTATAAAATTATATGTCAGAATGAACGCGTTTGATACATCAGTTTCCCTGATAATTAAATTCATACGCCTACAATTCGTAGGGATATCGATTATTCTTTGTCTTGCTAAGTGTCTTTGTTTATTTCTGTATTGGATGCTGAACACTGCACATTTTTAAAATGTTTATAGTTTGAACTATACATACATGTACATGCATCCGGACGCTATAATACCGCATTGTAAGTGCGTCATATTGTACATATTTAAAATGCATGTACAGTATGTGGCCAAAAGTATTGCAACATGTAAAAAAATCCCTATGTAATCAACCAAAACCATATTTTTTCAAAAAATTATTGCGAAGTCATTTCTGGATAGATTTTAACCAAATTAACACCAAAACATTCAGAATTGTTTATATTTTGATTTTTATTTGCTCATTATGTTTATATGAGTGGTTTTTATTTGTTCATAATTTAAACATAACAAATAAAAATTGACTTTGATTTTCCTATATATTTCAACTAAAAATAAATCCCAAAAATTAACAATCCTGTTTACATTATGAACAAATAAAAACCACTGGAGCTTGCAGTTTGTATTCAGTCTTCTTCAACGTCACCGTATTCTGAATACAAATCTATTCAATCAAAATATTTTTAAAGAATCGTCTCGTCTTATCTTTCAAAACCTTTTCGGAAGATATCAACACCTTGTTGAAAAGTATTATGTCCCCGGGTTTGTAATTAGATTAACACGACGGGTGTCACGAGTGGAGCAGGAACTGCGCACCCTTCCGGGGCACCTGAGTTCACCCCCGGTTTTAGTGGGGTTCGTGTTACTCGATCTTTAGTTTTATATGTATGTTTTGTTGATCGTTGTTTGTACTTTTTCTTTTGGTCATTGTGTTGTCTATCCTTCTTCGATATACAGATTCTGATTACTCCTTTGGTATCTTCAAACTCTTCTTGTCCTTTTGTACTTTTTCTTTTGCTTATTGTGTTGTCTGTTCTTCTTCGATATACAGATGCTGATTGCGTTGACTATTGTTTCACCATTATATCTTACGATGACCTTGTTTATTATCTAATATTTAAATGATGATTGATGCCATCGACTCTCTTTAATGAAATTAATATTATACATATGACAAATTCTGTGTCACCAAGATTAAATATATTATGTATAAAGTTCAAGATTACAGTGTTCTTTATAATAACACTGTTCACCCAGTTATATGTAAGGGATTGCATTTTACTCACATGTGAAAAATCACTTGCATCTCATTAAGAGATGAGGTTTGGGCACATAAAACTACCTTAATCACGCCACTTTTTATTGATGGAACGAGGTGTCTAAACATGAAAGAATTTGTAATCTCTGTGGAAACGGAATTGGAGATGAATTCCATTATTTGTTCATCTGTGAAAAACAGGAAATTAAAACCATTAGGGAAAAGTTCATTCCTATATATTACACGAAATATCCAACAGAACTGAAACTTTCACGAATGCTTGTATGTATTGTCATGTAGAACTGTACAGGAATCTGACATCTTTTCTTAAAATTATGGTGCGCCTTTTATAGACAATCCGATTTCTTTCTTGTATGTTATTTATTTATTGTTTTGTGATGTTGTATTGCATATATGATATGTCTATTTGTATTTATATAGAATGTGAATTTGTTATGTCCTCTTGTACACCTGTGTGTCTGAGGTTATATAAATAAAACCTTGTCTTGTCTATTGAAGTTGTGTCGATACCAGTCTATTGGATTTTGAAACTGTTCCGACATCGTGGTATTTTTTGTTTTTTCATTTTAATTATCATATATAACGAACAAGTCGTTACATGTCATGTAGGTTATTACAAAAATATTATATTGATAAAAATGAACACAAATATAGTCATAGATTGCTTTGATAGATATAAAATGTTTCAATTAAATAGGGATGTGTTGTGAAAACAGAGTTAGGAGTTAGGGTTATGGTGTTTAACTCCACTTTCAACAATATTTCAGTTATATTGTGGCGGTCAGTTTTATTGGTGGAGGATACCGGAGTGCCCGGAGAAAACCACCGACCTGTCGCAAGTCACTGACTTATCGAGTACACTGTGAAAACAGAAATTAACGAAGATGTATATACAATGTATATGTATGTACTTCTTTAATGTAACAAATTGTAATTTGGAGAAGACTTCATAAGTCTGTTTAACTTGTGTCTAATCCATTTTGTCTATCTAATTGGCACATAAAATATGTTTAAACTATATCTATATTTCTGTAATGCATTTGTTTGTTCGAATGAAATAATTATTAAGGTAATTAATACACAGAAATATAGTTCATAGCATTAGGTCAATCGGAGTCAGATATTTATATAATTATATGTCAGAATGAACGCGTTTGATACATCAGTTTCCCTGATAATTAAATTCACACGCCTACAATTCGTAGGGATATCGATTATTCTTTGTCTTGCTAAGTGTCTTTGTTTATTTCTGAATTGGATGCTGAACACTACACATTTTTAAAATGTTTATAGTTTGGACTATACATACATGTACATGCATCCGGACGCTATAATACCGCATTGTAAGTGCGTCACATTGTACATATTTAAAATGTATGTACAGTATGTGGCCAAAAGTATTGCAACATGTAAAAAAATCCCTATGTAATCAACCAAAACCATATTTTTTCAAAAAATTATTGTGAAGTCATTTCTGGATAGATTTTAACCAAATTTACATCAAAACATTCAGAATTGTCTATATTTTGATTTTTATTTGCTCATTATGTTTATATGAGTGGTTTTTATTTGTTCATAATTTAAACATAACAAATAAAAATTGACTTTGATTTTCCTATATATTTCAACTAAAAATAAATCCCAAAAATTAACAATCCTGTTTACATTATGAACAAATAAAAACCACTGGAGCTTGCAGTTTGTATTCAGTCTTCTTCAACGTCACCGTATTCTGAATACAAATCTATTCAATCAAAGTATTTTTAAAGAATCGTCTCGTCTTATCTTTCAAAACCTTTTCGGAAGATATCAACACCTTGTTGAAAAGTATTATGTCCCCGGGTTTGTAACTAGATTAACACGACGGGTGTCACGAGTGGAGCAGGAACTGCGCACCCTTCCGGGGCACCTGAGTTCACCCCCGGTTTTTAGTGGGGTTCGTGTTACTCGATCTTTAGTTTTATATGTATGTTTTGTTGATCGTTGTTTGTACTTTTTCTTTTGGCCATTGTGTTGTCTATCCTTCTTCGATATACAGATTCTGATTACTCCTTTGGTATCTTCAAACTCTTCTTGTCCTTTTGTACTTTTTCTTTTGCTTATTTTGTTGTCTGTTCTTCTTCGATATACAGATGCTGATTACTCCTTTGGTATCTTCAAACTCTTCTTGTCCTTTTGTACTTTTTCTTTTGCTTATTTTGTTGTCTGTTCTTCTTCGATATACAGATGCTGATTGCGTTGACTATTGTTTCACCATTATGTTTTACGATGACCTTGTTTATTATCTAATATTTAAATGATGATTGATGCCATCGACTCTCTTTAATGAAATTAATATTATACATATGACAAATTCTGTGTCACCAAGATTAAATATATTATGTATAAAGTTCAAGATCACAGCGTTCTTTAAAATAACACTGTTCACCCAGTTATATGTAAGGGATTGCATTTTACTCACATGTGAAAAAACACTTGCATGACCGCACCATCTCATTAAGAGATGAGCTTTGGGCACATAAAACTACCTTAACCAAGCCACTTTTTATTGATGGAACGAGGTGTCTAAACATGAAAGAATTTGTAATCTCTGTGGAAACGGAATTGGAGATGAATTCCATTATTTGTTCATCTGTGAAAAACAGGAAATTAAAACCATTAGGGAAAAGTTCATTCCTATATATTACACGAAATATCCAACAGAACTGAAACTTTCACGAATGCTTGTATGTATTATCATGTAGAACTGTACAGGAATCTGGCATCTTTTCTTAAAATTATGGTGCGCTTTTTATAGACAATCCGATTTCTTTCTTGTATGCTATTTATTTATTATTTTGTGATGTTGTATTGCATATCTGATATGTCTATTTGTATTTATATAGAATGTGAATTTGTTATGTCCTCTTGTACACCTGTGTGTCTGAGGTTATATAAATAAAACCTTGTCTTGTCTGTTGAAGTTGTGTCGATACCAATCTATTGAATTTTGAAACTGTTCCGACATCGTGGTATTTTTTGTTTTTTCATTTTAATTAAACATGATGTTATCATATATAACGAACACGTCGTATAAATGTCATGTAGGTCATTACAAAAATATTATATTGATAAAAATGAACACAAATATAGTCATAGATTGCTTTGATAGATAAAAAATGTTTCAATTAAATAGGGATGTGTTGTGAAAACAGAGTTGGCGTTAGGGTTATGGTGTTTTAACTCCACTTTCAACAATATTTCAGTTATAAATACTGTGGCGGTCAGCTTTATTGGTGGAGGATACCGGAGTGCCCGGAGAAAATCACCGACCTGCCGCAAGTCACTGACTTATCGAGTACACTGTGAAAACAGAAATTAACGAAGATGTATATACAATGTATATGTATGTACTTCTTTAATGTAACAAATTGTAATTTGGAGAAGACTTCATAAGTCTGTTTAACTTGTGTCTAATCCATTTTGTATTTAATTGGCACATAAAATATGTTTAAACTATATCTATATTTCTGTAATGCATTTGTTTGTTCGAATGAAATAATTATTAAGGTAATAATACACAGAAAAATAGTTCATAGCATTAGGTCAATCGGAGTCAGATATTTATATAATTATATGTCAGAATGAACGCGTTTGATACATCAGCTTCCCTGATAATTAAATTCACACGCCTACAATTCGTAGGGATATCGATTATTCTTTGTCTTGCTAAGTGTCTTTGTTTATTTCTTTATTGGATGCTGAACACTACACATGTTTAAAATGTTTATAGTTTGAACTATACATACATGTTATATGTTATATGTCATGTATCCGGACGCTATAATACCGCATTGTAAGTGCTTACATTGTACATATTTAAAATAGTTTACTTATAAGTAAAATTTACTCGCTGTACAAGGATTAGGTACTTATTAAATTTACTATGAATTGTCTTACTATTCTAAGATAAATTTGAACTAAGAACTCGTGAGTCACATAATCTGTTTGTAGTGAAATGATAGTTATTTATTTGAATTAACTTGTGAGGCGTGACCGGAAAAGTCGATTGTAACGTCACTGAAGCTACGAATGTTTACTCTATAATTAACTGTCTTATTTGATACACGCTTATTGATGGATTTATAAAGGACAAATAATTATATCAAAAATGGTGACAAAAAAGGCACCAAGAGAAGTAAAATGTGTTTTAGTAGGGGATGGAGGAGTTGGAAAAACTAGTATTATACTTAGCTATACTACAGGAAAAATTATGACATCGTACGAACCAACGTGTTTCGATGATTATTTAGGTGAGTAGAAAACTCATTAAAATTTTCTTTTTCTTTTTCTTAGTGTACAAATTTTCATTTATTGCTTTTTAATGTATTTGTTTTTATAAAGCAAAATTCAATGAGCTATTATATATAAAATTAGGAACCTCCGAGTCACACTTTTTTTTATCACAAGAATCAGAAATCTGATTATTTATTTTTGGATATGAAAAATCAGCAATTTTTCTTCCAATTAAACCAAAAATTTCTCATTAAAAAACTGCAGGGTCAGATTAATCATTTTTTGCATTTTTCAGTTCAAGACATTTTTTTTCTGTTAATTTTAGTATTTTAGTGACCTAAGATTACCCCTCCCCCTTCCTAGTTTCCTCTTAAAGTAAAATAAAACAAAATAAAAAAAGTTGTGCATTCTATTTGTCCTCTTTTCATACAAGGATCGATTTTGACTTACTATTTTTGGAGTCTGGTGATGTTGCTAATGCTATTTCCTGGAGAAAGATAATGAAACAATGCTTGCTTAGAAAATCGATTACCATTTAGCAGAAAACAATCGTCACAGTATCTCACTATATTATGGTCTCTAAAAAAATGTTTTCATAGACAGAAAAAAAACCTATAGATATCCATAAAAGTCATTGTTGAAATATACATGTCACCTCGAAGTCAAATTATGTATTTATTTGTTAGAAAGATACATTATTGTTAGAAAGATTCATTATTGTTAGAAAAATTCATTATTGTTAGAAAGATACATTTGTCTTAGAAAGGTTCATTATTGTTAGAAAGATACATTTGTCTTAGAAAGGTTCATTATTGTTAGAAAGATACATTTGTCTTAGAAAGGTTCATTATTGTTAGAAAGATACATTTGTCTTAGAAAGGTTCATTATTGTTAGAAAGATACATTTGTCTTAGAAAGATACATTATTGTTAGAAAGATACATTTGTCTTAGAAAGGTTCATTATTGTTAGAAAGATACATTTGTCTTAGAAAGGTTCATTATTGTTCCATTGTGTTACATTATATAAGGAGAGGATATTGATATACATTTTGTATATGAGTAGTATGTAGATAACAAGATGTCTTATGATTAAGTGCTTCCCGTTTATCCCACAAGCAAGACAATTTGTAAGACAAATTTTATAACAATAACATAAATTTGTACATAATTAGTCATAATCTGTCTCGTTCATTTTTCATTTCTGTATTTTCTTTGTTTAAGGCAAGAAAAAGATGAAGATAAATCAATAATTTTGTATAAAACGGATAAAACTCTTATCTAAAAGCAACATAAACTACTAACACGTTATTATAATATTTTCTTGCAGGGGGAAAGTAGTGATTTATTATCCTAGACCTTTTAATTAAAGGCTTGTACAATTTTAAAAGTGTTTTAGTCGTGAAAGTCGATAGTATTCCTAAACAGCTTCTAAATCAATCTTGATAATAGGGGGGTATAATTGAAATATTTGGACATTGACAATTACACGTAAACAGTTACATTCCTAACATATATATGGTGTCATCTTGCAAGGTGTGCACCTCAGGTAATAGATACCTAATATTCACAAACACACCTGTATATTAAAAAGTGATCTTTGACCTAACATTAACGAAAATGCACAAGAATGGTGGAATGAACGTTTAAATTTACATGCATGGATAAATTATAATAAGTACATGCATGTAATATTTATATTTTGACATCAGTATAAATCTATTTACATTCCAGTTAAGATTTTAAAAATAATCTTATTTAGATACACAAAAATGTACCTTATATTCCATTTGCAATTATTTAACTAAAATCTTACATAAAATGATTTAGCCTAAGGTTATATGAAATATTTTTGAGATTTTCTTCTTTTGCAGTAAACATACACGTACGTAATGGATATGAAAAGATGCAGGTATCAGATACAGCAGGTCAAGTACGTATATATGTAGTGTTTACCACCCCCCAAAAAAACCAACAATTACCAACAAAAATATTCAACGATAATTCTCCACAAATATCGGATAATTAATCATAATATGTTATCTCAGTTGTAAAATATAATATAAAACAAAAACAAAAAACTTGTATGAGACAAAATATAAACAAATGGTAAGGCGTCAACTAAACTTAACATGCAGTGTATATATACGATCAACCGCATGTCATTCAAATATTACGTCTACAATGTATGTGTGTGGGGATATCAAATATTGGATAACAAGGTGACGAAATGAATATATATATTTCATGATTGACATATTCATATACGACAGTCCGTACAGTTATTGACTGTTAACACTATTATAATAACGTGTACGGATCATCGTATTATTGAAATTTTAGGACTTCGTCCTTCAAACAGGTTGCCTATCAGATATTATAACAAGTGCGTAAAAATGACAGAGTAAAATAATGAAAATATACACCACAAACTGAGATCATGTTACCTTACACACAAAAAAAAAACCCAAAAATATTTAAAAAAAACCTGTAAAATCTGTGGCTTCATTGGAACTTGAATGTTAATTCAAACTTTTTAAAATATAGTGTCAAACACCGTCTTCATCCAAAAATGATTTGCGAATATGAATAATTCGAATACAAATTTAATTTACACAGGAATCGTACTTACTTAGGTTAAAGCACAGGCACTTGTTTCATTCAAAAAATATATGCCCCCTCCTCTTCCTTACTTCAAGGTAAACATCTGCCCTTTACCCCTTCCCCACTTCGCCTCGATATTTTTCACTTATTTGTGATCCTTTCGCTGACCCAATTATATCGTTACACTCCCGAGATATTTCTCTTTTCGACTGCCACATTTAAATATAAATACCGGGCCCCCCTCAGAGGAATTGGACAAGAATATTCAGCGAAAGTCGCATTTTCTATTTTTCAGTCAATGAAACGGATAGTCACTTCCGGTCCGTTCTAAATTGATTTAGAAACTAAAAAAAAAAAGTGTTTTAAAAATCAAATGTCAGTAATTTGGAGTTGAACATATTTTTATAATCTGCATTGGAACAATTATCTGTATTTTAAAGGCTTACTTTACATTTGAGAGGAGCAGATCATGATGACATTATTACACATGGCCGGTCTAGAGAATTCCGAATGGATATGAAAAATCCAGCGCAAACCGGAAGTGGTTGTATCCGTTTCAATGACTTAAATTTTCACCAAGCCACTTTCGTTGAATAGTCTTGTCCAATTCGTCTGAGGGGGCCCCGGTAGGTATATTTAAATGTGGCAGTAGAAAAGAGAAATATCTCGGGAGTGTAACGATATAATTATGTCAGCGAAAGGATCACAAATAGGGGGAAAATATTGAGGTGAAATGGGGAAGGGGTAAAGGCCAGATGTCTAACTTGAAGTAAGGAAGAGGAGGGGGCATATATTTTTTGAATGAAACAAGTGCCTGTGGGTTAAAGTGCAGTCATCGTGCAAGTTGCGGACTTGTAATATTAAATTTCCAATACAAACCGGTAGATAGCAAAAATGAGAGAACGATGTTATGTTGGTATGACTGGCCCGGGGAGGGGGGGGGGGGGGTGAATTGCATTTTAAATGTTTATGTAACAACACTACTGTTATAGATTTAAAACAATAAGTTATTCCAGAATACTATGTAAAATATCCACCTGTTAGTAAAATGCATGGTTTTTTTTCTCAAATACTACAATATAAATGTACATGTACGTACGACTTTGGCCACTTTTACCCAACAAGTCGAACAAAATAATGCTTTTCATAAACAATATCACTAGAGTGTAAGTCAGTTACCGACTTCTATCTCGGGTTCAAGCTAGATAAACACCCTCGCCCGTGCTTTGAGCACCTCGAACGCTACGGGGTCTCGGCGCACAATTTGCACAGGCTCAGGTGTTCATCTAGCTTGAACACCTCGATCTCAGTCGGTAACTATTACTTATCTAGATGAGGAGCCATGCGTTGACCACATACTACATGTAAAAATAAAGATGACCGTTATCTTGCCGAAGATGTTTACCTTTTGTTATTGATTACTGTGTTGTTACTTATGTAATAATTTATAATACACATAATTGTTTATAAACATTGATAATTTAACATTGATATCGCGTGTTTTGTATAGTGAACATTCAGCATTATTCTTGGTCTTATTTGGTTAGCTGTTTAATTCTTTTCTATACGATGTCCAGTCTTGAAAGTTACAATATCTTACATAAAACATTTAGTATGTAACTTAATACTTGTGTATTGCTTGTCAAATTAGATTCTAGGTTGACCACTATCCGATCACTTATCTATTATATAAAGTATTTGTTATCGGTGTGATAAAAGGTTCAAATTTTGTGTTAAGTCACAAGTAATACAAGAACAATTTGAAGATACATAAAGACTAATCAGAAGCCGTGAAACGAAGGACAGACAATTCAATGGTCAAACGAAAAAGTACAAAAAGACAAACAATAATCAACAAAACACTACATAGAAAACTAAAGATTGAACATCTCGAACCCAACTAAGCACCTAGGGTGAGATCAGGTCCTGCGGAAGGGTAAGAAGATTCTGCTCAACCAGTCTGAAACATATACATATATCTTTATTCTCATTACAAAATTACATGGTAAAGAGATAAAACGGATTTCACAACGAGCGCCAATTACTGGACACAAGATAGTTACATAATTATTATTACGGGAGTTCGTGTTGTTCTCTTTGTTTGCTTAGACTTTTTTGTAATGTATTTAATGTGATATGTACCTATCTAGTAGATGGGTTTTATTGTCTAGTTATAACTGATCAACGCTTTAAATATGGTATTTCTCTTGTCGATGATATATCGTCATTTACTGAGCACATGAATAAATAATCGATAAGATGTATTTCAGTAAAGACACCACGCATTTAAAAAAACAAATGATAATATATCTGTCTACTGTCGTCATTAAATTCTAAAACAGGAAGTAAGATTATATGAATAATATCTTAACATATTGAACGTTTTTAAAAACTATCTATTTTTACAGGAAACGTACGACCGGCTGCGAACATTATCATATTATGATACGGATGTGTTTCTTGTTTGTTTTTCTGTTGAGGACAAAGACTCTTTAGAAAATGTAAAAACAAAATGGATTCCAGAAATTAAAGAATTCCGACCGAATACTCCATTTATAATAGTAGGAACACAAACAGACTTACGTGGTTCAATGACTGACATAACCGATGCATGTGTTAAAACTGTGAAAGGGAAGAAACTCGCAAAACGACTAGGGGCCGTAGACTATCTCGAATGTAGTGCTCTAGAAACTGTTGGACTTACTGATATATTTACTGCTGCTTACAACGCAACGTTAGCTCCGAAAAGAAAGCGTCGTGTGTGGCAGAGTTTTAAAAGGGCGTTCAAGCGAAAGTCTGTTACGACGGACAAATGAACATTGATGCAACAATCAAATATATAATGATGATCTCGAACGTTTTCCTTTTGAATGACGATTGAGTTGCCGTCCATGACATTCCTCCCTGTTCTATGAGTGTCTGAAAGTGTGCCAAGATGTCGTCAAATCAATCCACAGATATGCAGCCCCAATGCATGTTGAATCAAAGCGAACACGTGCATGTTGATGATAATTTAGAGACTACTTTGCTTATTCTTAAGGATATTGTGTATGAATGAGAGCACCAATGTATTTTAATTGCAAGCAATTCTTAATTATACATGCATATACATTGAGTTTAGTAATTATTTAACTTGAAAAAGCAATATCTTAGAATATAAAATCAGACATTTTCACAGAGGAAAAAAGCAATACTTGCGTTTATCTTAATCTAAGCAAAAGACAAACATAATAGAAATTTCGGGTGAGAACAACCAGAAATGTGAGGTCACATGGTTTATTGTAATGCAGTTTTTAAAGTCAGGTCAGATTGGGAGTAATAAAAACAATAGCAACAATATTTCTTATGAGTAATACAACTCTCGTTTACATCATAAAAATGTTGTGAGTTCCAATCGCGCTCAGACGAAGAGTCTCGATACAACATTATGTGATAAAGTTTGTCAGTGACTTGCGGCAGGTCGGTGGTTTTCTCCGGGTACTCCGATTTTCTTCACCAATAAAACTGACCGCCACGATATAGCTGAAATATTATTAATTATGGCATTAAACACCATAAAGTACAACCAACCACAACCACGTCATAAAAAATAACGGGAGTCTATTATTTCAGTCACAATGTTTACGCCTTTTCAAGCTGTTGGAACATATAATGATGTTAGCTACAATATTGTTTTACAGAGCAGCTGTTACATTGAGTGTATAATTTGTAGTAATAGATGTAGGTCAAATACCGATCAAGGTAACATATAAATAAACAACATATTTTTTCTGATACTTTAAAATTTTATTTAACCATTAATTTAGGTTATCTTAAGCGCAATTGGAGCACACCCTTTTAATAATCATAACAGCTAACTAATATGAGTGTGACCTCTTCTAGCCTTATATTATTGATGAAGCATTCATTACATGAAATTGCCATGTGTCTTGACTTTTTCCTTTAAAAACATTCTTCCCATTTTTACTCGTATATTCAAAGCTCGAATAGTATATTTTATACATTTTAATGAAAAGAAATACAAACAGTGATGGTCAATAATTCCAGTAATATCAACAAAACGAACAATGACCTCTCATCTCAACTCATTGAACATAAAAAGACAACGACGTTGGAAATCCAGGCCAAGACTTGGGAGAGCTAAAAAAATATGGCAGGATTGATAATTTTAGAATCCATGTTAAAATATGAGTGTTTCTATCAGTACAATCTTCACTATTTTCCTTTCATAAACTAATATTTGTTAATTAGCCTTATTTTCATGATAAAATTAAATATATGTTATCGTAAATAAGATTAAAACAGTTTTAGGTGTCATTTGTAAGTACATGTATCTCACTATCTATATTCATTTTGCGATTCACAGTTTAAGAATACATTAAGGATGCAAAAATCCCAAAAGGAGAAAAGATAATTTATTCACAAAAAAAACAACAACACAACCCCCCCCCCCCCCCCCCAACCCCCCCCTCCAACCCCCCCCCCCCCCCCCCAACAAAATAACCAAACAACATACAGAAAACTGGAGAGTGAACAAACGAACCCTACTAAAACCTGGAGGTGAACTCAAGAACTCCGGAAAGATAAGCAGTATTTGCTCCGCTAGTGGCACCCGTCGTATTCCTCATATTAAAGATCCGATGACAAGTCATATTCGATAATGAAAGAGAAAAGAATGACTGGATTATGAAAACGATCAGCGGAGCATATCCGTGGTAGTTTGTGACACATATTCCGTAGCAGCTCACCAAGTGATCCTGGTGACCGGAAAGGGATTTAAATTGATGACTGCAGCATGTGAGTGAAATAAAACAGGTGGTAGCCTACGGGATGCAGTAGTGCTAGTATGTAGGTCGCAAAAGGAGTGGAGACTGCATGCGTTATCAGTGATAATATTTCATAAAAATCTATAAAACTCTGATGTAGAGCAACTTCTTGACACCAAAAGATAAGATAAATTGTAAATTTAACAAAGCACAAGACGAAAAAAAAATAATACAGTGGGTACAACAATTGTATATAAATACCTATGACTACTAGGAGAATTTCGTTTTGAGCAAAGAAAGACGTCTATAATGACAAATGTAACCTTTCTGGAAGAACATACATCAGCCGTTCTTCTAGATTTGTCCATTGGGTCTATTAGGTACCACTCTGTTGTACTAAAACTTTATCTATATTGGGAAAAACAAATAACACATTGTTGTTTTAGTCTGGTGTTTATTTTTATTAACGGTATTCTACTATGGTTGGATGATAGCTTCAGAAAAAAAGTATTTCTTAATGTTGGCGGTGTCTCAGATATACCTTTTGTTTATTTACTGTTTGTATTGTATATCCTTCAATCTTTACTTACAGCATGACATGACAATATTTCCTCTTAATTAGACAAATAATTATCTGTATATATACATTTAGTAACAACAGGGACATGCCATTTTAATATTACATAATCCCTATATGACGACTTTGAAGATATATGCTGGAACGAATCATCAAAAGCTATATATGCAAATAGACTAATAAAACGATGAATAGTTGCTATGAATATGGTAATTACCCAACTACATGTCCAATGGAATTTGGTGGAGTTGTTGATATTGCTTAGTCATTTTTCAAATACGTGATTTATCCTTATTCTAGTTCATAAACTCCATATTGTATTGTCTGGTAAAATTTATGCAAGAAAAGGAAAATAACTGTCTTAACGATATTTGTAAAATATCACCTAGATTTACTAGTTGTATGTTCTATTCCATGCGTGTGTGTGTGTGTAATACATTGTATCTTACCATACGTGCACTATAAATTGTTAATAAGTTACATTACAATTGTTTACCAGTTAAAACAGCATTTCTCATAATGAAAAAACCGTTATGTTTAATATTAATCTACACGAACCAAATATGCAGTATATATATATATATATTCATTTTTTAAGCAGAGGAGGGCGATACCAAAAACAGTCAAAGGAAAGGATATTTGACCAAGCTTCATATGTACCTGATTGTCCAAAAAGAGTTCGAGTTAGAGTTATGGTGTTTAACTCCACATTCGGCAAGATTTCAGTTATATCGTGGCGGTCAGTTTTATTGGTGGAGGAAACCGGAGTACCAGAACAAAACCACAGTCTTGTCGCAAGTCACTGACAAACATTATCACACAATGTTGTTTCGAGTGCACATCACCATGAGCGGGATTCGAAAACACAACGTTAGTGATGATGGACACTGATTACACAGGTATTAAAAGACATTATGTGTACAAATGATAATTCCTAGAGCTGACTTATCTAAATAATTAATCAGGAACTATTGATTATGGTGTGGTATGATATTTCGATGGTGTCTTTGAAATTTGAAAAGTGTTGTAAATCCGGTATTTCATGACTATATGTATATACTTAGGGTTGAAAGCTGCATAAACATTATGCATATTAAAGCTTCAATTCCAGTCACAGACTAATTTTCTAATTATAAGCTTTCAAAAGCACACACCAACTGTATTTATTTAAATCTCAGGTTCGAGTTTCAATGAAGTCAAAGATTTTATAAACACCAACAAGGCATAACATGTGAAAATTGAAATGGGGGCGTTATATATTTTTGTTTTACTAAAATATGCCACCATAAATATATGAGAACCTAAGACAATTCGTTCACACACTTTAATGGTGAAGTTAGAAGAGATTTGGCGATAATGCAACATGGTTTGTAATATTAACACCTTTTGTCTAAGAATATCCATAGGCAACCGCAGTCCATTTTGGCTATCCTGTTTAGGCCCAAATACTTTTTAATTATTTTGCTTTCCAATCCTAGGACTATCAGAGTACCTTATAAAGGTTATTCTAGAAACAGCGTTTGCACTCAATTAGATATTTTTGTTTTTATTGATAAATAAAGTTTTTAATCGTACGGATTATTTTGTGAGATATAACAATAAACCGGATGAAGACAACAACAAATATATTTGTTTACAATTTTGTACTTTTAGCATGCACGTGGATTACTGTTTATATACCCGCGTCATAATAAACGCTTACATCTGTTTTACTAAAACATGACATCATAAATATATGAGAACCTAAGACAAATGGTTCACATACTTTGGTTTGGTTTGGTTTTATGGTGCTTAACGCCGCTTTCAACAATATTTCAGTTATATCGTGGCGGTCACTTTTATTGATGGAGGAAACCGGAGGACAAACTTTATCACATAATGTTGCATACCTCATCCTGATCGAGATTCGAACTCACAACATCAGTGGTGATAGGCACTGAATGCATAGCCTGTTAGTTGTAAATCCAACTACCATACGATCACGGACATGACGGCCCCACATACGTTGGTGTTGAAGTCAAAATGTGTCGTTTGTTATATTAACACTATTTTGTCCTACAAGAATATCATACAGGCATATGTAACCGCAGTCCATTTTGGCTATCTTCTTCTTCTCTTTACGTAGATCCCTCCAGCGTTGGAGCACCCGGATATCCGGTAAAAATCAAGTCTATCATGTGTTAGTCTTTTGGTTTACCTGCTCACACCTCTAAGTTGTTTATCTTTCCAATCTTTTGACTCTCAGAGTACCTGATGAAAGTTATTCTAGAAACATCGTGTGCACTCAATAAGATATTTTTGTTTTTATTGATAAATAAATCTTTTAATCTGTACGGATTATTTTGTGAGTTATAACAATAAACCGGATGAAAACAATAAAATTTTAATTTGTTTACTATTTTGTACTTTTAACAACGTGCACGTGGATTACTGTTTATATACCTACGTCATAATAAAGGCTTACATCACGTGGGTATCACTACTCACTCTTGAAATCTATTGATGTAGTATCTACCAATATCATACTTTTAAAAGAAAAAAACCCAAGAAACTCGGTCCTTTTATGTAGTTAATTGTATATAGGATGAAATTCGAGTAGTTAAAATAGAAAATTTAATAAGATAATGACACTCGTCCTTGTATTAAGGACGTACACGAGGAACTTGAGAGGGAAAATTATACAAAATTAAATCAAGATAGAAAAAACGACAAAGGTAAATAAAAGAAAAACTTCCTCCTCCAAACATGACAGCCGTCTTGTATACTGACCACAGAAACGTTGTTTTCACTAAAAATTCGTATTTACAAAAATCTCATAATATCAACTTTGATAGATCATTGAATATTGATCTTGTTATTAGCACTTTTATATCTTAAAACTTTTCCTGCTTAATATTATCTTGATCACTTCATGTATATGAGTGGTTAGTGACCATTTGTTGTTTATTTGTTCAAAACGCGAAACCGTGTCCTAGTCTTGTATTATAATAAACAGCTGTTTAAAACACATTTAATATCGTCTAATGTTTTCTTATGACGAATTCCGAAGAAAATATATGTTCTAAAACGACGAAAAGGTCATTTGGAGGTGATGTTCATATGTTATGTTAGTTCGATGAATCCAGACATCTGGCATCTTGAATTGATATGCAACACAAACGTCAATACCCTGTTGGAGTCAAAATTTCAAGGCCAAACAACACACCTCTAAAAACAACATTGATATTGCAGTAATCAAAATGAAAGTGAACCAGTTTGAGGCAGAACGATCACATAAAATGTAGACAAGAACATCACATCTATAAAGTGTTCAGGAACAAATAATCCAGGAAGATAATCCTAATGCACACATTTCATGCTTGGATGGTAACGGCAAATGAACTATAAAGTCTTCACCAGTACCATTGGAGATGATGTTCGTTAATCACGTGGTTTGTCAATTCTCTATATGTGAAAAGTTTAAATGTTTAAATGGTGTCTCCGTTTATCTCGAGTTTGTGTTCAGGCCTTTTACAACGTTATCGTCCTCCGAGTACTAAACTATCAATCAAGTATTTATAAAGTATCGTATCGTCTTATCTTTAAAAAAGCTTTTCACAAGATATTCATACTTTGCTGAAACAATATTATGCCACTTGCGTACAGATGATGAGAGATGGTACTGACAATTAGACTTTGGTTTGAGGTTGATCATTGTTCTCCTACAATGTCTTCCGATGCCAAACATTTAAATGATGGATAACTAATATTATACATATGACAACTTCTGTGTCACAAAGAATGCATATTTTATGTATAAGGTTCAAAATGGGGCAAGCATTCTTTACACCCCCCCCCCCCCCCCAGTTATGCATGGGACTTTAGAATTTACTCAAAGGTGGAAACACTAGGGGTATAGATTTTGCTCATTTTAACGAAGTTTAAACTATTCTGACGGTGGTGTATTTTTCCCCATCTTATTTTTGTTTGAGTTGTCTTTCTTTGGTATGTATTTTTGTGATATTATAATATTGAATTATGCATTGTTAATGGAATTTTTTAAGAAGAAAAAAAAAAGAATCTATTTAATGTAACTAAAAGATGTATGATAATTCTAAGGATGAAGTAAACTGGGGTTGAAATAAGATTGAAATTAAAGGTTATGTTTACACAAAGACATTTATCTCCACTCATGTAAGGTTTTCGTACAAACCTTTTGATAAAAGATTCAAAGTCAAAAAGGGCAATACATCATTTAAAAATTACCTGATTAAACTGCCGTGCCGTAACGATAAGCAAATTTCATATGGCTAAAAGCAGGCATGCAAAGTTTTAAAATATAGGAGTTGAAGGTACACATGTTTGTGACGGACGGACGGGCAGCTGAGACAAAAACAACAATATGTCTCTTCCAGAAGATGTGCTAAAAAAGGTCTGTATAACGGCATTTGCTATTAACTAGTAATACCAAATTGTTTATATCTGAAGTAAATTACAGTGTTGTATAGCCGCTGTTTATCATACATATGTTACCGGTATGGTGGAGACATGACATGTGTATTAGAGATTAAAAAAAAGTCACAATATTATCACATGCACGTGCAAAGACATTTTGTAGGAATTTCCATATATGGAATAGCTCTGAATAATTCTAATATATGTTATAGGTTATGACTGCTTAACGTTACTCTCAACAACATGACGGTGAAGCCCGAGTACCATGAAAAAACAACGATCATCCGCAAGTAACGAACAAACTAGATTGCTAAAAGTTTAATCGAGTACACCTCACTACAGGCGAAAATCGGACTTTTGTAAAGATGTAAACGGATTGCATGCGTTTGTATGAAAAACAGATTGAAACTCCTGATTATAGTTGGGCGATTTCTCCTAGGTACACTACTTCTGTTTTGATTAATTAATTAATTAATTATTTAATTAATACAATGCACGTTATACACCTCAGATTGACTTTTCAAACAAACAGTAATTAGGTATCAATTATTCAATTAAGGAAATTGAAGAAGGAATTATATAACCTCACACATAGTTACATGCTGTACGTGACACATAAAAGGAAGCTAAATCAAGTTTAAAATGTCGATCCGGATGAAAACACAGCACAAACAAAACAATAGCATAAACATAACGACCTCGGACAAAGTAACGTCATATAGAGGTAAAATCAGCTGATCTTGACTATCCTGTTTAAAGACTTTGGTTTTCCTGCTTCCAAATACTGTTAAATTATTTGGCTTCGTGATAAAGGTTATTCAAGGTTATTCCAGACACACGTCGTGTGCTCTGAATTTGATATCTACGTTTTTATTACTTTAACAGAGCAAAACAATTAAGATACTAGCTGACGAGAGTACATTAATTCTTTTTATATACTTTGATCTCGTAACAAACTAATTAGTATCTTTGAATTCAGGTCACCGCCTCTATCAGGTTCGACGTATGTTCTACTGTAATGTTATAGACATTTACACCTTTAGACTAATTGTTCTGGGTAGGCGAGTGTAAGACTATCGTCCTCTGATGACATTACAAACTTGATTTTATGTCAATCCGCGGAACTATTGGACATTTGCTAGTAGATTTCCTGTGACGTCTAGGTGGTTTAATCGTTAACAGAATGTTAGATGAGAATGGATATATTTTGTTTTATAAGAATGCCCTTTGCTTACTTTAGATTGATCACGTGACAACGACGTCACTACGTATGCATAGTAAGGTTTATCGTAGATTGGTGGTAGGAATAAGAATATAGCCCATTTTACATGTGAATAAAATTCAATTTCATTAAACTAGCTTATTGTAAATTGATAACCTTGGAGCTAAATCTAAGCATACAATCGTAGAAACAGACGTAGAAATCGATTCCCCTAGCACGCATACACTATCACTCACGTTCCTGGTAGAACCAGACGCAGAAATCGATTCCCCTAGCACGCATATACACTATCACTCACGTTCCTGGTAGAAACAGACGTAGAAATCGATTCCCCTAGCACGCATATACACTATCACTCACGTTCCTGGTAGAAACAGACGCAGAAATCGATTCCCCTAGCACGCATATACACTATCACTCACGTTCCTGGTAGAAACAGACGTAGAAATCGATTCTCCTAGCACGCATATACACTATCACTCACGTTCCTGGTAGAAACAGACGCAGAAATCGATTCCCCTAGCACGCATATACACTATCACTCACGTTCCTGATAGAAACAGACGTAGAAATCGATTCTCCTAGCACGCATATACACTATCACTCACGTTCGTGGTAGAAACAGACGTAGAAATCAATTCTCCTAGCACGCATATACACTATCACTCACGTTCCTGGTAGAAACAGACGCAGAAATCGATTCCCCTAGCACGCATATACACTATCACTCACGTTCCTGGTAGAAACAGACGTAGAAATCGATTCCCCTAGCACGCATATATACTATCACTCACGTTCCTGATAGAAACAGACGTAGAAATCGATTCCCTAGCACGCATATACACTATCACTCACGTTCCTGGTAGAAACAGACGTAGAAATCAATTCTCCTAGCACGCATATATACTATCACTCACGTTCCTGATAGAAACAGACGTAGAAATCGATTCCCTAGCACGCATATATACTATCACTCACGTTCCTGATAGAAACAGACGTAGAAATCGATTCCCTAGCACGCATATACACTATCACTCATGTTCCTGGTTTAGCACAGGCACTTCAATAAAAATAGACTAGTTTTATAGTCCCAAGCATCCCCCCTCAATGAAATGATGTGAGTACGGAGGTGTTTTCCACGTGTGAGTACAATGTCAAACCTCACGTGTTACCCGGTGAGCCTTGTTGTTGTAAAGAACGTTCTAATCAATAATTGTATAGTAAAATATTTAATTTTCGCTTTGTGCATAATGTTAGCACTATCAAAGGGACCTGTGGCATTTTTCACAAAAATTCGTAACTATAGTCCTAACTTTTTCACTTAAGATTATCTTACGACAATTCCTAAGTCCTTTTCACAAAGATTATCTTACGACAAATTTTAATCTTACGACTAAAATTACATTTACGATAAAAATTCTTCCTTAGGTGTACTCGATACAACATTATGTGATAAAGTTTGTCAGTGATTTGCCACAGGTCAATAATTTTCTCCGAGTACTCCAGTTTTCTCCTCCAATAAAACTGACCGATATATTGTTGAAAGGGGTGTTAAACACCATAAACCATCTTCCTTAGCAACCTAGTTTCATTTCCATAGCACAACAAAACATTTTTTTAAATAAAATTATTCTATAAAATATCCCCGGCACTAATTTATAAGCATTTTTTTTATGCTATGGTGTGTTTGTATGTTTATATTGAATTTGTATCTAATATATGAATCGGTCACCAATAACTGCACAACATATGAAAGGGTATGATTTTCGTATAGAGGAACATTTCTAATGCATGTAAATTAAAATGATCTATAATAATTATCATTGTTGTGCGTCATCATCCACGCGTGGTTACTTTTGGTAGAAGTATTTTTTTAAGGGAAAAAAACCCTATTCATATAATTCATTTTATCGGTTATTTGTCAGCAAAATATTTACCCCCTTTTTTAAAATGAATCCCATCCCACATAAAATTAAACGCTTGTTCTTTTACTGATGAAAATTTATCCCGATTTTTCTGAGATAACCCAAATTAAGATGTGTTTATCATCTATCAATCATGAAGACGAATAAATTTCCCTGTTATATATTAATATTAATAAAACAGAAGAATGTACACAAGTTTATCATACATAATATGTATTGCTAGAGTGTTCGATGATCATCGAAGTTGCCAGAAATTAATAAATTATATTACTAATATAAAAGCAACATCAAAACGATATCATTGGATCCAGAAAATTCCAGTCCTAAAGCGGCTGTTCATACAAAACTTTTTGTAAGCGGAGTAGATGTCTAGAAGAAAATCCCGTATTCCTGTTTTTATAAAAAAAAAAAAGAAAAAAATAATAATAATGAAAAAGAAGAATTCTCCCCAAGTTTGCAAGTAGTCTTTTCGACTGTCGATCGTTCCCAATTTGAAATCTAAAATTAAAAGAATTATCCTGATATTTTTGGTCATGTAAACGATACACTTTGCTGCATTGAAAAGGTAAATGTACGGAATGCATCGTTATAGACTCTGTTATTAGTCACGACAAAAAGGAGTAAACAACAATGTCGTTTGTAGCGTCTGTTTGTATTAAACCATATTCATTTCAATAAACATTTATCAATATGTGTAATTAGGTTTGTCATACGGTCAGAGAAAATGCGGTAACGATGAATTGCTCTCTTATTTTTAAGTCGAAGCGCCAATACATCGTCCATCTGTTTTTCTATTTTTTTCACTTACGATAAAAGATAAGACCAAAATTTCTCTGACGATCAAAATTTTATACTTAGGACAGGGTAGTTTTACATGTAAAGTTAGGACTATGTTTACACTTAAGATTATCGTAAGTATTTTTGTGAAACTCTTTTTAATCTTAGTTTTACACTTACGACAATTTTTTATCGTAAGATTTTTTGTGAAAAGGGCTACTGATGGTCTAATTTATCATTTAACTATTAAATAAATTTTATGTTAGTTTTAAAATTTAAATTCAATAGAAAATATAATTTTTGCTATAATTATGAGGCATAAACCCGAAATACAAAAGTCAAAATACTAGACACTGACATTGACATTTTATATATAAATCTGAATATTGAATACCAAGCTGATCAATAAAGTTTGTCAGTGACTTACGACAGGCGAGTGGTTTTCTACGGGTATTCCGGTTTCCTCCACCAATAAAACTGATCAACACGATTTAACTGAAATATTGTTGAAAGTGGCGTTAAACACTAACCCTAACCCTTGAATACCAAACTGATCAAAAATATAGAACTCGAAATAATACACGAAAGCCATGATTACGTCAGTTTTCATGTAACCAAGGGTACAACAGGGCACGACAAAGAAAAAAAAATCACATTCGCACCTAATCTGTGGATCTAGATTGATATTTGAAGTTTAAGTATGAGCTACCAAAAAATTGAGATAATGTTCATATATATACCATCAAATGTTAAACATCATGGATTCGGGAAGTATAAAAGTTAAAACTTACGTATGTAATCTTTACCTAACCTTTATAGTTTACCTACTTTTAGTCAATCCTACATAGTTTATTATTTCAGATTATAGCCGAATAACCTGGCTCTTAAAGCAAATATTTTGAACATACAGATGTTATCACTTAACCTAATAAAATTATTTCACCATCTTCTCAAGGAAATTAAAGATACTATCGAAAATTGAGTTATCTTTCTTTGAAGCACTACTGTTATACGAAATGATAAAATCGTTTGACATAGATTTACAAAACATATTAATATTTTAAATAAGTCAAAGGGGCAATCAAGAATGGACAATCCAGAGACACTGACAAAATTCGGTACAAAAGGCACAAGACAAAGACTAACAAAGCAAAAACACAACATAGAAAACCTTAAAACATTAGCAACGCGGACCCCTCCGAAAACCGGTGGCAGTCTCTTAAAAAACACCCATCGTGTTACTCATATAGTTAAGACCTGTTGGACACCACTACACACAAACAAACACAAATAATGCAATTGAAATATTTGGAAATAAGCAATGGCACAGAGAAGTTATACTTTCCCAGAAATATACACATGTCAACTAATAGGATGATATTGTAAAGTGAATTCACACTCGAACATGGAAACACGTTTTTCATTATGAAAGGCACATGTTCAGAGCTGACGTTACACGAAATATATGTGGCTATTTTCTCGTTTGTTTTCTGTTTTTTTTCTATGATTATTTAACTTCGCGAACAAACGGTGTTCGTCTTTTCTCCAATTTCTTGTGTAGGGGTGTTAATATTTTATTTATGTTATTTGTATTTATTTCCGTATACTGCATGTCAAACATGATCTTCATTTCAGTCCGATGATGTCATGTCCTTCAATTTAACAAGACGGGTGCTGCTAATAGAACAGGAACGACCCATCGTATCACATCACACCGCTCGGATTTTTAAGGATTGATGTTGCTGAATCTTTTGTTTTCTTTGTATTTTGTGTCGATCATTGATTGTCATTTTTGCCTTCTGACATTTGAATTGTCTGTCCTTCTATTTACGGTTTGTTATCCCTATATATTGACCCTGGGTTACTGAGTGGTTAAAATCATTGACTACTAAGCCCAAGTATTTAACATATAACACCACTGATATAAGTTCGCCCCCTGATATCTATCTACCTCACATAAAAGTGTTATCAGAGTTTGGATGTGTATTTCCTTATCAGGTATACTAATACATGGCATACAATAGTATATTAGATGAAGATATCAATATATTTTAACTTATACACTCAATTTAATACGGGTTTAAAAAATGAAAAATCTTTGCTCACATATTCATCTTAAAACACTATTGATACATGTAAAATCTTAAAACACTATAGATACATGTAAAATGACAAACAAAATATACCACACCATCGGAAAACTTCCAAACACCGTAGAAAGAGGTCAAATCGATATCCATTGAGCTATTCAGATGTTTTTTTAGGCTTGGTTTGGCTTTGGTGTTTAACGCCACTTTCAACAATATTTTAGTTACATCGTAGCGGTCAGTCTGATTGGTGGAGGAAACCAGAGTACCCGGAGAAAACCACTGAGCTGTCGTAAGTCACTGACAAACTTTATCACATAATGTTGTATCGAGTACACCTCACCATTAGCGGAATTCGAACAAGCAACGTTAGTGGTGATAAACACTGATTGAACAGGTAGTTGTAAATCCACCTACCATACGGCCACGACCGTTGGATATTATAATTATAAATTAAAAAAAAGACTAGAATAATAAGCGCGTATGATATTATATCTATATATCATTGACCCAAAGCCATTACTACTAAACAACAAACTTCAGTATGTAAATAAATTTTGTATATAATTTTATCTTGTCACTGTTTATATGATCTGCACTCTTTTTATAAATTTTTTTGTCTGTTCGCGCTGCGCTGCGCCCGACAAGTAATCATCACCATTGATGGATTGTCGTAGAATGTAGATGTAGATGTAGATGTAGATATATGAATTTTACTTTCTATTCAACACGAACATAGGTAAATCTCTCATGTCTCGTGTTTCTAAATCTCTCGAGACAAAAATCTTATCTGTTAACAAGAATTCAGGACACGTGTTGTTTGGTCGTTATTTACCTTAAATTGGCAATATTCTGAATATCTATCCTGTACTATAAGGAACAACGTTATAATTAAGAAACTACTACGAAGTAATACAGGAATGTTCAATTACTTATACTTAATGTCATTTTCAAAATGTAAACAAACACGACAATGACCTTGTAGAAACTTAATAATTTAAAATGAACATTCTTTTGGATGCTGATGTCATCATGAATAAAAAGTACCATTTTATTAAAAAGATATTGAAATAACAGACTAATCAAACTAAAATATTAAACGACAAATTTTTCATTAAACTTGTTTTTCTCACATACGTAAGAAAAGTTTGAAGATACCAAAGGTGAAACCAGGAGCCGTAAATCGAAGAAAAACAGACAAAACAATGGCCAAAAGATACCAAAGGTGTAACCAGAAGCCGTAAATCGAAGGACAGACAATACAATGACCAAAAGATACCAAAGGTGTAACCAGAAGTCGTAAATCGAAGAAAGACAGACAATACAATGGACAAAATAAAAATGACTAAACAACAAACAGTGATCTACAAAACTCTGCACAAAAAAAATCCAAATATTAAGCAAAAACTAAAATCAGCGGTGAAATCAGGTACAGTTCCTGCTCCGCTAGTGGCACACGTCATGCTACTCTTTTTTTTTAAACGTAGTCCTTTGGAAATTTATCAAATCATTTGTTAGCTTTGTGATTACATTTGTCGAGTGATATTGAGTCTGCGGAAATAGAGACAATGGTTTAAGATGTGAGTGCTTGTTGTTTAAGGCAAAGATAGGAGACCTCAGCTGGATGTCAATATTACTGTGAAGTGTATTCTTGGTACATGATATTGGCGTAACAAAAATAATGTCTACTTTGTTGACCAATATGATATTGTCATGTGGAGTTACCTCCTCAAATACAATTGCAAATTTTGTCACAACTTATCCTAAGCATATAAAGGCGTTGAAACAAAACTTGGCTAGTAATGTTAAATGGATTCTTCTAATCTTCGTCGTAATTGATTAAAATATCTGATGACATCTCGCGAGTTTTGTAAGATAATAAATACTTCAAATGAAGATTAAGCTACGAAAATAATAATGACCTTGGGGTATCTACATTCTCTGTATAAGTACATTTCTTCCGATATGAGGTGTTTATTTAAGCATATCGTTGACTCCTTGTATATAGAGTACTTTTTATAAATATAAGTTGATGACTTGGTCAATATATAACAATAAAACGAAAATTGTGAATAAATGCGGTCATAGTCAATTTAACACACTTTATCGTGTTATGGTCAACAAACAAACACTAGCCATTATTTGTACCCACTTACTTAAGTTGTTTTAATGTACCATTAAGGTATATGTAAAGAGATAACAACATTAAGTCAGTTGTTTGAATTAATCTTTGGAGTATATGTACACCGATTAAATTTTTTAGCCGTTTTGACCGTGTGGGTTTTTTTTTTTTTCAATTTCACTATTACAAATTAAAAGTATTAGTCTGTTTTTCGCAAAGGTAAAACAAAGCAATAACGTATCAAATCAAAATGTGTACCTCCAAAGTTTTCTTCCTTTGAAACCAAAATGGAGATACATATATTTTATTTTCCATTCAGCTGAAAACTTGGACCCTCAAAATACATATATACAGATTGTCTCTTGTTCAAATTAAATCAAATAAAAATAATTACACGCAGAATACTCTACCGTTTCATCCAGTTAATTTATTATAATTTTTATTCTCAGAGTTAACAAGTTTTCTCGAATTAATCACAAAATTGAATGCATGACGTCACAATTTACATCTTTTTTTAACAGATAAAAAAAAATCTTTTTTTAGATTTATTAATATCTGAAATCGTCAGTTTTAGAAGATTTTCGTTTTAGAGGTACAAGTTTCATAAAAATAAAACAAGAATAAAAAAAAGAATATATTTTGAAGAAAGTTCGTTTTCATATGAATAAACAGGTATACTATTTAAAAAAACAAAACGGTTAAGCATATTTTCTAGACGATATTGTATTAATAATATAGTATAGTAAATTTACTATCTATATTCATATTTGTTAATTACTTTTTCATTTTTACATGTTGCAACTGGTACTATCAATGTAGCATAAACTGTTTCAAGATAACACAAGTAAAATGATATATGATTGATTGATGAATTGCAATGTATCTGTAAATTTTTTTTTGAAAGATCATAGGATCATGAGTTATTGTACAACAGCAAGTGTTGACGGACAGAGTGATTACTATAGGGCGGGTATCCGCCAAAACTTGGCGGGGCCCTAATTATAAAGTTCTGAAACACACTGTGTTGTTCGGCACTCATGATATTATTTTCAATATTCACAATGCCTAATTAATTATCCTATAAATATCAGGCAAATTTATGATGAATGTCTACTATTTTGAATGACAAAAATGTCAGTACATACAGGATTAGAGATTTCATGTCTCTCAAGTGTCTGTCAAGGCTGTTGTACATGGAACCCGGAGAATCTGGTTCATATTCAGTACCATCCTTTTTGAGTACACCCAGGAAGAATCTAGCCATAATACTGTCAAGGTCTTTGGGGGGTATCTGTCCCGGTGCTCTTTCCTCACCAATAGAAGTGAAAAAGTCTGTGATCGCCTTCATGTCACTTTTTGTCTTTGTCTTAGTGTTTTTATTTAAATTTTCCTCTAAGAAAACACCAGTTTCTTCATCTGTTACCATACGAAACCTTTTGTTTGGTACGACATTTTCTTTCTGATTGTCGGAATCCTCGTTCAGGTTTATTGACAAATCTCTAGGCAAGTTCAGCAGATCAACTTCAAGTTCAACGTACTCGTAATTTGGGCTTTCAATTTCGGATATATTCATTAATATATCATCTGCTTCCATTCTTGACAGATCGTTGTATCTAAAATAATCTTCAGAGCTTTTCAACTCTCTGTTTGGTCTGCGTCTCTCCATTTGCAACTTCAGCAGACGACTGACACCTCTCGGGACTTTTCCTTGCGATTGTCGAAACGTCTAGCGGATTCCGATCTAGCTGTTATTGGACGGACCAGAATCGGGCCAATACGGAAAATATCCGTATAGGACTGGTTTTTGTCGTATTGGCCCAATGAAAGTTTTTATATTGTATTGACAGATTTGACAATATTAAGGCTAATAAATCAAGGTTAATTAATAAAACATAATATTCCCTTGAACTGTGATAAAGAGGTATTAATGCACCAACAAATATAACAGTGAAGTATCCCGAGGATGAATGCATTCTTTTGCTGGAAAGATGACTTTCATTTCAAATTAGCCGAAAGGATTTGCATTTTTTCGTGAACGTTGACCCTTCTTTCATTTCACCTATTTAAATAAAAAACAAACAAATATAAACAAGACTGATAATCATGTGGTAATTAGAAGATAAATTAAGTGAATGTGACTTCCGTGGCCACTTGTCATTGCGTTCGGTGACCAGAATTATTGTATTGTTATTGCTATTGGTCAAGTTTTGAAGGAGACACTGAAAATAACACTCCACTACGAGTTCAATAAATGGGAAAGGAAATATTTACACTTGTGATCCACTCACTATTTGTGTTCATATTGACAAGTAAATAAAAAAACATTGATGGTCAACAATTACATCAATATCAATAAAACTAACAGATAGTAGTAGTGAATAAAAAATATATTATTCAATCACGATTGCCCACGACTTTGTGACAGTGATGGGAAAAAAGGTGAGAAACTCCCATCTCGCACTGAGAAACACAGTATTCAGTGCGTTTCTAAATGGTCCAGGCAGTAATATCTCTCTAAAAATCTTCTCTTTCTATTAAACCAGAAAAAAAACCTGATAGTAATATTTTCCTCCCCATAAAGTTACGACGTTTCAACATGAAGCATGTACAACAATAAATTAGAAAATGTAGTATTGATATTTATTATATACAGTGGAACCTGTCTAATCCGACACACCAAGGGACCAGGGAAATGTGTCGGATTGCACAGGATGTCGGAAAACTCAGGTTTTCATTTTAATTAACAGAAATTTGGACAATTTTAACAAGAGAAGAAATTGTGTATGTTTGATTATGTAGGATGGTTTAAATAATTGGAACTACAATGTAAATGAAAATACATTTAATATATAATTTATACAAAATTAATATATTTAGAACAATTTCATAATCTGATCAGATAATTGTTGGTTGTAGTCGTAAAGGCAATTGAAAACAGTTATCTGTACAATTTTAATAATTATATTCTTGGTAAACTGACTTTAACACTAATAATTCTTTAATCACCTGCCAATCAATAAATAGAGAATATTATATGACTCTTTCCGTATCACATCCTGTATCAACCCGAGACACCAATATCATCCCGAGAGCTTTAGCTCGAGAGAG
This sequence comes from Bathymodiolus septemdierum, assembly GCA_963383655.1. Taxonomy (NCBI): domain Eukaryota; kingdom Metazoa; phylum Mollusca; class Bivalvia; order Mytilida; family Modiolidae; genus Bathymodiolus; species Bathymodiolus septemdierum. Next base: position 53,826,653 of record OY726519.1, read on the forward strand.
GATATTGGTCGAGGGTTGATACAGGATGTGATACGGAAAGAGCCATATCATATTATGTTTATCACATACTTATATATATAACTTAAACATGAGAAAGTCTTGTTCTGTATTATGAATTGTGACGTCAACGTAGTCACGTGATCAATATCATTTTAAGGGGTATGATAAAGGGGTGATGATATCGATATCAGTCACAGCAGAAAAATACAGTCGTAATGTTCTTTCAGTATTATATATGCAAATTTCCTTTATTTAGTACTAAGTATATGATAAATCAAATAATAATTTATTTGTGTACACAAGCCTAGAACAATTTCATAATATATCAGATAATGGTTGTAGACATGTCCTTTACAAAGAAAGTGAAAACAGGTAACTGTAAAAAATTAATTATTACATATATATTCTTTGTAGACCAACTTTTAACCTTTACTAATTAGCCTCTAATTGCCTGCTTATATAATTAGTTAAAATCACAATTTATTTGTGAGGCAAGTCTATCAATTTGTTAATGGTTTATATTTAATGATACACATGGAAGGATGGTAATTTATTAATGAGCAGATCAAAGGGTCGGACAAGACAGGATTAATTAAGTGTAATTAATAACATTGGGACCGTAAAACAGTGTCGGATGTCGGAAGTGACAGGGGTCGGAATACTCAAGGTTTTTTAACAAAGAATGTTAAAGAAATATTTTGGGACCTGAATTTCTTGTCGGAAGTTACAGGATGTTGGAAAACTCAGGTGTCGGAACGCACAGGTTCCACTGTAGTAATAAATATTTCTCTATTTAATCCTTTATAATAAATCGTGCAATATATTCTTGTATTTTACTGTTGGTCTCGATCGTCTTTATAAGATCCGGAAAAAATACCGGTGCGTTCCGAATGTCATTTCTCATATTTCTAGTCGTCTGGAAAGTTAAGAGAGCACACCATTATACATTCCACCATTGAATAAAAAAATCATAAAAAATCCAAATGAATTTTCTGGATAACAAGACAATTATTTCCTATTATTTTGGTCCAAGGTCCACATTCTGATCCACTTTGAAAGAAACATTGTATGTCAAATAAGAAAATAATCAGCTGTTTATCCGGTCAAAACAACAATATTTACTGTATCCAGGAAATCCTTCCACACAGGGTGTAGTAATTTGACATCCATGTTTTTATATGTGGTTATATTTCAACAAATGACGTATTCTTTTTCAGTTCAAACTTTACCAAATATGATAGGATTAACTGTAAAAAATATTATAATCGCCTTTCTTTTAAATAGAGGGGAACTTGTTGAACCCCACGAAAATGAACAAGCTGAAGTCAACGCGATAGAAATAATCTGAAGACAAGAACAGTCACAAAAGTACAGACTTGGCTTGAGACAGACACATACTTGTACATGTAATAATATGGCACACAGTTAAACTAGTTTATAAGACCTTAATCTTTTTATTAATACTGAGTCAGTGTACTGAAATAAAACAAAATTCATATTGCACTAGTGCAAATATTAAAATATTCTTCCTAGTGAAATATAGTAATGATATATGAAAAAATCATATCTTGACAGTATTAATAACGCTATATAATAAAAGGGTTATTGCATGAATATTGATGAATATTGTCCCTCGCAGTGTATCATATTGCACTCGCACGCTCACACAATATGATCTACTGCTCGGAACAATATTCACCAATATTTATGCAATAACCCTATCATGATTATTCCTAGGCAAAAAATGATGAAGTTGACTTGTAAATCTAGAGATATGTTCAATCGTCAAAAAGGAAATACAAAATGTATATAGCCATCAGCGCTAACAGCTGGTGGGGTCGCACAATCCTGATCGAAATTTATTAAACTGTTCCTTCATGAAAGGAGATTTCTCTCTGTCAGAACAACGAGATTTGATAACTATATCAAGACTACGGATGTTGACGTGATTGGCTTACGGAAATGTTTGTATCTCAAGTGTCCTTATTTTTGTAGACCTTTTGGCTATATCTCCACTTACCTTCCTTTCAAAGAGGGCCAGGTTTACTTACGAATTTTCTGGAATCATTTTGATGAGAATGTTCACTGAGGATTCAAATAACTATGATGGGCTTTGTATGGAAACTATAACGGTTTGTTGAAATGGGCAATTGAAATATAAATATAGAAGAAAAAAGAGCAAATGTAGGTGTGTTATTCAGGACAAGAACAAGTGCAATAGCTTAACTTTACATTTAACCTTTGTAGCTGCTATAATAGGCTTGCTGTTTCGAAATCTGATACAATGCAATGAGAGTACCATCCTCCAAACATGGCACCAACTATGATCTTCGGTCAGGTTTTCCATATTATATTGACCTGACAATCCCAATCGAGTGGACATCCTCTATTCACCACATGGAATCGTGCATTGCAACTCTATGGGTCGAGCCCTAGAAATAGTGGCAACTACCCAGTCTATGTCAGATCTTGGTGAGGTGTATTTGAGACAAGCTTAAGATTGTCTGACTTGTCGGAAGGTCGGTTATTTTTCTCCACATTTAACACTGTTTATCACGTCAAGCAAAATATTGTTATATGGCGATGATTACACAACCCAATTTACGAATGATGTCATTTAAAGTACAAGAGATTCTAATCCTTCCAGGGAACGTGATCTTACTTGATATGTTTGTCGGACAATCTACATACAACAACAAACATTGTTAGTTTGAAGGTAAAACAAATCGACGAAACGAAAGCTCGCATAACAGGAACTCCCATAAAACAGAAAGTGACTCAAGATTTTCTTACATGTGTGACGGAATAATATCATGGTTGCTAAGGTTTGAGATCAGCTTATTTCACACCCCTGTCCTTGTCAACGCTAATGTCACAAATGTTACATGTAAAATAGTGCTAATCATTTATCTTGGTTTGACATGGCTATCTCACACACTCTGGTGCAAATATTTTTATTTCTCAATCTCTGTAAGCCTATGTTTAGAAAAACAAAACCATATATGATCTCTCAGGGTATGAGATAGCATTGTCACATCTTCAAGGGGATGGGGGTATTCTCATTGTCTAGAATAGTTAGTATCCCATGTCGGATATATGCCACCCGTCATCAAATCTTAGATTAGTATTCACAATTCCACATGAGCTGTCATTTATGAATCAGAAATCACATACAGTTCATACAATGTACATGGGAGAAAGTATCTGGTCAATCTAACTACAGGTGACCGATATCCTGATTTTGTCCATAGGGTTGTTTTTAATAACCAAGTTCTTGACTTAAATTTGTCAAATCTATCGTGCAAACATTATACCTGTTTACTAAAGCAATGTATTTATCTTAAGGGAATTAACCTAGAAATGAAATACGTTAGACATATTTGTTATAATACATGTTTATGTTGATATATTAATGCCATATTGCAACCTTGAACAACACATAAATAATCTGGAATCTTGTGATGCACAGATAACTATAAATATAAATATACATATGATCTATTGTCATATATATTGACACGAGACAAAGATAGCATATTGAATATTATACAGACAACGTTGACAATTTAATTTGAATTTTAATAAATAATAATCACTTAGTCATATTATCAAATAAACAAGTTATTGACATCCTTGACGAAAATAGGTTATCAAATATATTGATCTCACCTCTTATAGATTTATCATTTATCTGTTTACATGTATATCTCATGCATACATCTCCTATACTATGAAGAACACCGCACATATCTCATAAACCATGTCAGTCTAGAAACACAGACTACCGTGTGAATATTACCCTCGGGAACTTAGAACAGACCACCAGAGTTATCGAGCCAGCGATAGTAATAATATGTAACTTCAAAGCCACGTTGTAGCATTCAGAGCACATGGCATCTACCCGTATCCAAACAAAATTTCACTGGGGATTCTGTTGCTCCCTCTAAGTATTTTGTGTTTTAAGGAAAATAGTGGAGCAGGAATTGTTTACCCTTCTAGAGTCAACAGTGGGTTAATAGCAGGGTTCGTGTTGCTCAATATTTGGTTTTCTGTGTAGCCTTTTCTAGATCATTTATTTGTCTTTTTTTCCTTTATTGTCATTATATCGTTGCTTCTGCTTACCATCTTCAGATCTTTCTTAATAAAATGATGTACATCTCAACAGAATGCTGACATGTTCCAAATTACATGGACCTTATATGTAGTTTTCACTACCTATTGTTCAAAATAATAAAATCACGAGTTATATATATAGAACAGGAACAGCTTTTTGTCCCCCATTATTTTGTTGCAGTTTATATCTCACATGCATTGTTTAATCAGGGGTCGTCGTGGTCGTGATCGTATGGTAGTTGGATTTACAACTACTTATGCAATCAGTTCCTACCACCACAAAAGTTGTGAATTCGAATCCCGTTTATGGCGAGGTGTACTCTATACAACATTATGTGATAAAGTTTGTCAGTGACTTGCGACAGGTCGGTGGTTTTCTCCGGGCACTCCGAATTCCTCCACCAATCAAACTGACCGCCACGATATAACTGAAATACTGTTGAAGTGATGTTAAACACCACAACCCTAACCCCTAACCCTATTGCTTTATCTATCAGTGTTATAAGTCTGAACAAACAAATTATCCGGTTTGCTGTGTTTTGTTTACTCATCTGAAGGCGTTTTATCAATATGACATCGATGACATATATCTATATTTGTACATGAGGTACATATAACTTATATCACTCGAAGGACAGAGTCTACGTGCAACTTTTGGCAAAAGCTATTGACTGATAGATTGATTGATTGTTGCATTATTTCAGCTATATTCAGGACGAGAACAAATTCAATAATATATAAAATCTATTATTTATTATTATTAATTTATCTATGAAAAAAGAGGGATGGATCAACTGAGAAATAAAGGTAATAACAAAATTACCGAACTCCGAACAATCTTACAAAGGGAAAGTCAAAACTCATAATTATATAAACAAACAAAATCAGTCAACAACCGGAAAACTGTGAAAACCGTAATGACTCTGACTTGGTACAGGCATTTCTAAAGAAATGGTGGGTTGAATCAGATCTTAAGGCGCCAAACCTCCCGCTCTCATTACGGTTCAAAGGTTCCGGCTGTCACTGTAACAGTCTTTAAATACAGGAACAAAATAGGTAAAATAGTTGTCAAAGCAGTACCATATTCGGTGACGTAAATGTCAAAAATACCTTTACGTCACACATTGACAAAAAAAATTCTTGACATTTTTGACTTCTTTATCTTTATACATTTTCACTATATGAAAATGCATTGCTTATAATTTTTTCTGTAGAGACGGAATATATTTCGACAAGATATTGGTATCGGAATATAAACTTTTTAAGAGATCGAATAAGGCGAATCTTTTTATAGCCCTGGTCCAGTAGCCTGTTTCTCAGATGAAACTACTTTTAGCTGCCACTAGAACATCATGGAGAGCTGGGTAGGGACGAAAAATCCTGTCTTTTATAGCAGCTACAATGTGCCTACATTTTTCCGAAATCTACAAAAGAGTGTGACTTTCTCCAAACACGCTACCTACTATGATCCATGATCAAGCTTTCTGTATAATAACATGACAACCCCCATCGAGAAAGCCCCCATTCTCCACCACCCAGGAACGCGCTGAACAACTCGATGAGTTTAATACATGAAAACCTTACATCGTAGTCCCACATTGCTACCCCAATATATATTACAAAGTAAGCAAAAGCTTTAAAGTTAACATGTCTTGACTTCCAAAATTTAGTCGTAACACCCTCTATCTGGGATACTTGTTTATGTACATAGCAATGTATTTATTTCAAGGGCATATTCTAAAAGTACGCATATCTGACATAACCCAAATAATTTACGACTAGGCTGTTGCTGTAATGCAAATAGCTTTCATGTTACCCACTGTCGATTAAATATCAGAGGGTATCATCCGCATAGTAGTCAGTGCTCCGATTGCGTGTTTTATAAGATATTTCTATAGTTGAAATTTGCAATTTCCGAATAATGTGATTGATTAAAAAATTTCTGAATAATGTGATTAATTAAAAAAATACTGAATAATGTGATTGATTAAAAAATTACTGAATAATGTGATTGATTAAAACTGAGGTCGATCTCCTTCAAACAAAGGTAACCTTTACTGATTTTGGCCACCCTTTGGTTTACTTGTTCCTAATTTTGTTTTGATTGCTTTGCTTTCCAATATTTTTATTTTGATCGTACATAATAAAGGCTATTCCAAAAATGCGTCATGCGCTCTAAATTAGATATCTAACTCCTAGCAGAATCATTACGAATTTCTTTTTACTTCTTGAAATTACAAGTTATGGAAATTGCCATGAGAACATCAACTTTGTTTTTATAGATCATGCTGTCACTTATCTATTCATATCAAATGTATGACTATTGAATTTTTTGTAGAAACATTACATACAATGTACGGGCTTTTCCAATTGTCAATATCGTATGATCTGAACATACCATTGGCAATTAAATATCATCTTACCAGGTGATTTATTTTCTTTTACCTGTCAATTAAAATATATCTACATAGTATGTTTTTGAACATGTTATCTTTATGATAAGCATTTCTGAATTTACACTAAATGAAAAAATACAAAATTCAGCAATATATATTTTGCCAGTACTAATTTCTTAAATCTTGTATTTTAAATACCACGAATATTACACGATCATTATTATCAATAAGTAGTGAGTATTGAAATTACAGAATTAATTTTGTAGTTGTTAAAATAAAATTGTTACCTGATTTAAATTTAAAATGGAATTTCGCTACGTTACAGAAAACCGAAGGGGCAATCAAGAAGAGACAATCCAGAGATACTGTCATTACTGGCCACAAGACACAGAACGAAGACAAATAAAGCAAAAAATACAAGTACACAATGCAATTAGCAACTAGCGAAATGTCTGGAAATAGAACAAATCAGGACTCCTCCTAGACCTATAGAACTTAATGTAAGCAATGAATCTACCGGTCGCCGCAAGCCCTGATATTACAACTCAAACATGCTTATAAATTAACCACCAAGGTCAATATTCTACTTGATGAAGGTAGTTAAGTATTTGGTAGACCCCTGATATATAGAACGAAGTGCGACTTCTCTGAAAGAACATGCATTAGCATTCCATTCCATGGTCAAACCAAGATGACGTTTATATAACCTGTATTCGACGCTCCAAGCCAGAGCAAGATGACCTTTATATAACTTGTATTCGACGCTCCAAGCCAGACCAAGATGACGTTTATATAACTTGTATTCGACGCTCCAAGCCAGACCAAGATGACGTTTATATAACTTGTATTCGACGCTCCAAGTCAGACCAAGATGACGTTTATATAACTTGTATTCGACGCTCCAAGTCAGACCAAGATGACGTTTATATAACTTGTATTCGACGCTCCAAGTCAGACCAAGATGACGTTTATATAACTTGTATTCGACGCTCCAAGTCAGACCAAGATGACGTTTATATAACTTGTATTCGACGCTCCAAGCTCGTTGCGAGCAGTATTTCATTTGCATTGTAAAATGATTTAATATTTACATACGTATGTAGTAACATTTTTGATGAAAGTTTAGGTGGGTAGGTGTGCCTATCTAAGGAATTATCTAATTTTGCTTGGCATTAAATCTGTGTTATGTTTGTATCGGATTGACAGTATGATTCCTCGTTATAAGGTAGAGCATCATGACACCACCAGTTTGCATTGAAATCACAGAAATAAAATTTCCAAAATATCTTTGTTAACATATGTTATATTGTCATCATAATAGAATTGTAGAATCATTTCATGTTTATACAAAAATATCAACAAAATAATGCTGAGACAGTGATGATAATCTGTTTTGCAGACTTCATTTAAAAAAAAAATGATAAAATATATCGCAGACGACACAACAATGGCAACAATAGTATGAAACAATGATATGTGAATAAACAAGTTTAAACAAGGTATCAATGAATTTTTACACGTGTTTTATTTCTCTATAGAAACCATTTTGCCTTCTTTAAATATATTGTATTTATAAGTTATTGAACGACGTACGAGTTTTACAACATGCATTGCATATCTTGTTAATTCTTTTGCACACTAAGAATTTAATTCTTCTAGCTAGAACTAAATTATTAGGATTAAGAAATTCGCCTGTTTACCCGCCATTTAGAAAATGTTTGGCACCACATATATAATATTTAACACTAATTAAATTGTATTTATCTTTGTCTTAAACATACAAAACTCATAAAACTCATAAAAAACAATATGCATGCCTAAAGCTGCACGAAAGGTGCTACGGTCTGTAATACAAAAACATTACTCATCTTCATTAAAATAAATATTCAGTTGTGTGGTCAAAAGGCAGACAGACTATTGCCCACCGGCTATCACTTTGTGACTACTACAGTATACATCAATATAATACATAATTATCATAATATGGTGCACGATTGCATCTCCAGACGATCACCCTGGGGTATCAATACTGAACTTATAGCTTTATTAATTAGCTGTTTCACTTTTTTCTGCATATTTGGTGAGCACTCAATGTAACTGGCACATCCAATACGTTTCGCTAAAGCATGTCCTTGAGCGCGCGATACAGATTTCAAGCCACCGTTACTGAGTTGACAGTTTACAATTTGATTATCACGTAAATCAGTTTGGGTGGCTACAAGAACTATAGGCATGCGATCACCCATATAGTAACGTATTCTAGGAATCCATTTTTCTTGCACATTTTTGAAAGACTTTGGTTGAACTGCTGAATAACAAACAACAAAGACATCGGTGCCTGAGAAAATAGTCTGTATGGTATCTGCCAGTGCTTCCTGTAATATATTGTTGCATAACAATCAATGAATATTAATAAGCAGACGACAATTATTACTGCAAAAATACGATAAGGCATCCATTTTGAAATATATTCTGTTATATTATACTCAACTAATTACAGTGATGAAATAGCTAAAAGTTATTGATAAATGTACTGATATTATAATTAATGAATTAAAAAGATCGTATTGTATTGTAGATCATTGTTTGTTCTTTTTCTTTTGGTCATTATGTTGTCTGTCGTTCTTCGATCTTTTGGTCATTATGTTGTCTGTCGTTCTTCGATCTTTTGGTCATTATGTTGTCTGTCGTTCTTCGATCTTTTGGTCAGTATGTTGTCTGTCAATCTTCTATCTTTTGGTCATTATGTTGTCTGTCGTTCTTCGATCTTTTGGTCATTATGTTGTCTGTCGTTCTTCGATTTACAGATTCGATTAACCTTTGGTATCTTCAAACTCTTCTGATATAATAAATCATTTATATTATAATTCGACAGTATGCATCATATTTAATTATGCTGCCCAATCTTTAGTTTTCTGTGTTTTATGTTGATTCTCTTTTTTTTTCCTTTTTAGTTTGGCCATTTTATTGATCTGTCATTCGAAACACCATATTGGTATTTTCAAACTTTTCATGTTTTGATATAGATGATGGGTAAAATCCTGCATTGCTTCTGTGACTACCGAATCAACTGTAATCACAGATTACAGTTTAGAATCTATACATTTGTTCAACATTTCTTCCTTATGCAAATGCAACTATCGGTAGCTAAATCTATCATGCATTTTTGAATGGTTCGAAATTGGTTGTATTTATGCTTCATATACAAATATTAACTGTCGCCTACAATATTTTGGCTTGAAAGTTGAATCGGGACATTGTGTTTCACGTATTCAACTTCAAGGACCAAATAATAACGCACGGTTCCTTGCAAAAAATAACAGAATATGTATCAGTCATATAAAATCAACGGAAAATAAGTAAATTCAAGTGTTTATGCAATTCAACATTGACGGAAGAGTAAAACCAGCGACTCGATAATTGACGACACATTTATTCTATGGGTTAGGGTTATGGTGTTTAATGCCACTTTCAATAATATCTTAGTTATATCGTGGTGGTCATGTTTATTGTTGGAGAAAACCGGACAAAACCATCGACCTGTCACAAGTCACTGACAAACCACAGGAAAAAAGTTTTTGACATTCACTTCACTGAGTTTGGTACTGTTATGACAACTGTTTTACCTGTTTTGTTCAAGTATTGTTATACATACTGTTATAGTGACAGCCGGAAACTTTGAGCCGTAATGAAAGGGGGAGGTCTGGCGCTTTAAAATATGATTCAACCCACCATTTCTTTAGAAATGCCTGTACCACGTTAGGGTCATTACGGTTTTCACAGTTTTCCGGTTGTTGACTGATTTTGTCTGTTTATATACTTATGAGTTTTGACTTTCCCTTTGTAAGATTGCTCGGAGTTCGGTAATTTTGTTATTTCCCTTATTGTTCTAATATGAGAACAAGAATAATATTTATTTAGAACATGAAACATGTTTATTTAGAACTGATACATGTTTATTTAGAACAAAATGTAGATTTGTTTTATATTTGTGTTCAATTAAAGTACTCTTGAAAAATAAAATTAAGATATATATTTAGCCATGCCCGTTAGCTGTGCTTATACTATATTGATGACTGATCAACGTCTTAGATTATGGATGTCTAACGCCGATGTCGTAATGTTTTTTGATATCGTGGCAGTCAGTTTTATTGGAGGAGAGAATTGGAATACCAAGAGAAAACCGCCTACCTGACACAAGTTACTGACACACTTTATCACATACGCTAACCTTAAAATAGGGAATTCCTTAATTATCATTAAGTACAATTAGAATCAGTAGAAACGAATCTTAATCCTTGAATTGGTTTGGAAATTACAAATGGCAAGTGTGGTGTTAGACATTTGAAGGACAGATTTAAATTTAAAACATTTCTAGTAAGACAATAAAAAAAAAAATACCACGCTATCGGAGAAGTTAAAAAATATAATATAAAAATGACAGAAACAAAGGCAAAATAGATACGTTTAACACATGAATATGACCTGTCACTTTCCTGGCCTGGTACAGGCAATTCAATATAAAGAGTTGCACAGTTAACCTGGCTTTATGGGTCCAAACCGCTAGAGAAGTAACCAATTTTGAGATATAAAAAGGAGCTTCAAATTGTCGGTGTTACTGTTATTGAAAATATATTTTATTTTTTGACCTGTACATATTTATCAATTATGGACTTTTTACGAGGTCAATATATTTTATATGGACCTGTTAGGATTATATTGACCATATATAACATATTGACAGAGGAAAAAGTCCTTAATTTTTATATTACATATGTTTTTCAATATTATTAATTAACTTTGATTTATTAGCCTTTATATGATCAAATCTGTCAATACAATATAGAAACTTTCATTGCGTCAATACGGCAAAAACCAGTCCAATACGGATATTTTCTATATTGGCCCAATTCCAGTCAGCCCATTAACAACTAGATCGGAATCCGCTAGACATTTCGACAATTGCAAGGAAAAATCCCGAGAGATATTGGACTGGTTAATTAATAAAGGTATCATTACGTGATGTTTTTCATATTGGCCTAGTTATAGGTCCTCGGTCTGCTGTATTGGCGTTCGGCTTCGCCTCAGGCCAATACAGCAGGCGTCGGACCTATAAATAGGCCAATATGAAAAACATCACGTAATAATACTATGTTATTATTTAAATATTAAAATTTAGAAATTTTATGAAAACTGAAATTTTTTAATTTTTTTTTCAATTTTGAAATCTTATGAAAATTTTGAAATCTTGTGCAAATTTCGAATTTTTTAAAAAATTTAGAAATTTTGAATTTTTGTTCTTTTTGTCTGCTGAGGAACTGGCGCTTCTAAATTTAGTAACATATCGTCAATATACGTCAACATAGAAACATAGCGTCAATATACGTAAATATAGAAATAAGAGATCTGGTTTCTTCACAGTGGAAAAAATACATTAAATATTCTGTATATTACGCGACTGATTTAGCCAATGAAATTGTACGAAAACCACACCATATGTAATATAAACTTTTAATATCATGAATAGCTAAAGGGTTACATAGATATGGATCAATTATATGAAGTAAATACCAAAATACATGGTCATATATTATACATTTTTTGGTATATACAATATAAAAGTTTTTACATAGTATGTGATGAACGTCATTTTATGCCAGTGTTTTATATTTGTCATAATGTAAGACACTTGTCTATATTAATGTAACCTTGTTTTAAGTGCTAATTATTAATTTCATTAAACAATATTTGTCATTAACTGGGAACTGTCCGCAATGTGAACGTAGACATTTAATATACATGTATTGTTCTTTTCCGTTTTGCTAAAAGCTAAGAACCTGAAATTGTCGGTAATCAGAGCATAAAGCCTTAAGTTCTATAATATTGCAGTGCATTCTCATGATTTAGGGTTTCTCAGATATCAAAATATTCGATTTCATTCACCCCTTTGGTATCAATACTAAACATCTCTGTGTTCATCTCCATGATATAGCTAAACAAAATGCTGAGTTTGCGTTAAACAACACCCATCCACTCTCTGTGTTCACCTGAGGTATAACTGGGGTGTCTTCAACCTATGCCAAGATTTTGAAATATCATATGCCAACAAACATTATATTACAGGTGTTTATATAACAATTAATGACAGTTACAGGTAAGTTAATTTGGAAATGCAGGTCTCAAAGGTGAAATTTATTTAAAAAAAAACTAAACAAAAAACAATCTAATAATATAAGAATAAGTCTGTTAAAATTTAACAACTTGAAAAAAAATGATTAAACTGTTGTGAAAAGGTCTCAAAAGTGAAATTTATTATAAAAAAAAAAAAAAACTAAAAAATAATACAATCTAAAAATATAAGAATAAGTCTGTTAAAATTTAACAATTTGAAAAAAAAATAATTAAACTTTTGTAAAAATTTATTATATATTTTATTAAATAAAAATCTGGTAAAATTAAGCAAAAATCTGTAAATAATAAAGATGAAAATGTAAAATTTTAGAATAATTTAAATAAACAATCTTTCTAAAATGTATGAAATCAAAATATTATACAATGTATGATACTCATGCAATTAAGCAATTTCTTAAAATCTAATATTCAAAAGTTTTTAATAATATTTATTTATAGATTTTGAATTATCATAATTTTGAAGACTATTTTTAATTGCTCACTCCAAGCTAATTAATCATAAGATAATTCAGCTCACTCCAAGCTAATTATTTATAAGATAATTTGAAGTATGTCTATGATAAAAAAAAATCTGCTTATAATATCCTAATTTATTTTCAGGAAGTATGATAAAAAAATATATATGCTTATAATATCCTATTTTATTTTCATAATGATTGATGTTAAAATATATGTGCTTATAATATCCTAATTATATTTATAAAGTTTGATATTAAATATACGTGCTGATATACTGATTTTTTGTTTGTTAATTTTCCATAAAATATGATTTTAAATACCTACTTAGTTTATTCACTCAATACTCACATCAAAAACAAGACAACTTTACATTAAAAATTAAGTGTGGACTTGGAGTACATTGACATCTCCCCCGATTTTACACTAATTAAACATGACTAGCCATGTTCATATAACAATTAACCTATTCAACCTAAGCCAACAATCTTTTTTACCTTTTTATATATATTTTTTTAAATGTTGGCATAGGCTGAATGAACCATAACTGGAAGCGTAATATAAAACGTGTTGATGTTTACTATCTAGCTGTTCTGACAGTATCGTATATTACCGTGGATACTTGTGACTGTTCACTTTAAGGTGCACAGTACGTACAGTAGGGGTTGTCCGATAATGCGGAACGTCTTACCGTAGATGATAGTGCCCAGGGTGTCAAGGTTTGGAGAGTGCCACGCTTCTACTACATTAAAAACCTAAGATTTTGAAATATAGGGGCAATGTAACGGCTAAGAAATGCAATTTCATTCTTCCTTATACACAGCACACCATATCTGTCAAGTGACAGTCAAATGTCGTTCACCCGATTGTCTTATTCCTGCCACATTTCTGTCTAGTGTTGTGATATTGTTGAAATTGTTATTGACCTGACTATGCATGAAATATGTGCTGCTGGACGTTAAGCAACCAACAATAAATAAATTTATTAAAATATACGAGAATTTTAGTTGAACTAGTGTTCTTTAGTAAACTCTCATTTGCAATTAACAACATGAATGGACATTTATGTATACGGTATATTTCAAATAAAATGAAAATCAAAAACTATCACACTGTCATACAACAGTTCCACCATTCAATAGCAAAATGGTAGAATGAGGTAAAATTGATACTCCTAACACAATAATATATGACCACTCACTTTCCTGGTTTGATACAGACACCTACAAAAGTGGCAGTGTTAAACTAGTTTCATGGGCCCAAACGACCCCTATGAGCAAGCAAAGCGATGCATTCATGACAGATCTTTCCACATGTGAATAAAATGCCAACCCTTTACATGAATTCCAAGCAGGGCAAGAAAGAGCAATATATGATGTTAACGTATTGGTGTGGGTATTCTCTTAGTCGTGTTCAGTCCACAGTGAAACAGACACAAGAGCTCACTTAAAATTTGAAGGTACGTGTAATGATCCTCGTATTCAAAATCTTTAGTAATTTCCCTTGTCTCTACAGAGGCATTCCGAAATGTGAAACGTGGTTTATTGCACGACCACGATTAAACATAAATAGCTGTCAATTTCATAAAGTACCTGTCGTTGTCGTTGTTTTTTTATGTGTCTGATTTTTTTAGGCTTGTTCTTTGTTTTTTAAATTTTATATATAAAAAAAGTAATGCTATGCGCCGGGTAAAAGTACAGATGATGAGAATTCACGAAGATTTTACGAGTAAACACGGATGATTCGGACATTTTAACATTGTTGATTTGAACTGATTATGCAATTTTTTTATAGCGGGAGTTGATTTAACCCGTTTATCTGTTAATAGTACAAAGTAATAACTTCAAATATTGAAATTCTTAGTTTAACATAATAAGGTAAATAATAAAGTTGTCTATATCATTGTTTGATGTTGGATTTCAGGTAACATGACAAGGTTGATTGATATATGTACATAGGTAAATCAAATGTAGGTGTATTGGAAATATATTTCTGATGTAATGGAGTTGGTATTTTCGGAACGTGCAGTTCAATGCATTTCTAAGGTGTGGTGAAAAAAGAAAATTAATCACAGCGATAATGAATAATTTTGGCGGACATTTTAGGTATAAAATAAAAAAAATACCTGTTCTATTGTATCTAATAATTGCAAATGGCGCTGTTTCCCTGACAACGAAATAATTCCTGAAATAGAAATAACTTTTTTTTCGGAAAAGGTTTATAAATAGGAATATATGTTCTAAATATATAACAAGCAGCATAATAGATATTAAAAAAACTACGACATTAAATATAAAGATCCATAAATTAATTCATTCCCAAAATAATACACTCTTGGTTAAAGGGGCATTATCTGCCAAAATCGTAAATTTTTGATATCCATAAAAACTATCAGATATGATTGATGCCTTAATAAAACGTGTTTCTGTAACTTATAAATGTTATGAAATGTACGCGCATCGGGGAAAAAAAGGTGCAACTGCTCGTGTTTTGAGATCGATCAAGAAATGGACGCCATCTTATTAATTATCGGCATTGTTTACGGAGTTTGCCGAATCGTCATTAAATCAGTACAACAATGCACTTATTTCTTATTTTCTGTGAATCTACTTTTAGTCGGCGTTAAATACGGACAAAGAACCATGCAAGTTTGCAGTCAATAAGCGACAAAATACAAATTATTCGTTTTTACAATATCACTTGCATACGGAGAAAGCGAGGTCAAATTATTTGCTTCCAAGGAAATAATAAATCGATGGTAATTTTCGTTCTCAAAAGGCGAAAAGTGGTACGATAAGCTGCTTAATGTGAACTATTTACCTTTATTTCATAATTTTAAAGCTATTTACCAATTTCCAAAACATATAATTTTTTTGGTCAAAATCGTAGCTAATGCCGCTCTAAATAATTATTCTCTACATAATATTTATATAAATAAATTGCCATAAATTATATAAAAGGTGATAGAAGAAATAAAAATATATCATACATGCAATTATTTACATATTTTGAATAGTATTGTTCGGTGGTCCAAATCGACAAAAACAAACCACAAACATATGTCTTTCTCCAGATATTTATATAAATAAATGCAAAATATAAATTTGTGGAATAAAAATAAAACTTACCAGCATAATTGTCAAATGCTGATGGAACATAATTGGTCGGGAATCTTTTCGTGGCATAACTAACTAACATGCTAGTCTTACCCACACAATCATCCCCTATGACGACACATTTAATATGGTTTGTACCCAGATGCACCATCTTTTCAATTTTCTACATCTAAAGTTTATAAAATCCACACCACACTCATTTGGATTATTTTTCATATCAATACAGAAAAAGTTTGCACGCCATCCAATAAAAAGTGTCCCTTGTCACGTGAGGTGATGTCCCCACGTATTTTTATTTTTACTTATCTGACGACATAACTCACACACCTTTCGTCTATATTCAGGTAAACCTACTACATATCATTTAAAAACAAACTGTAAATCGTGTAATATTTCAGTCAGGTCACTAATGTTTAATTATCATATACAGGTACATACATATAAAGTTACACGATATTATTTTGGAATATCATTCATCAATAGACTATACATGGAATCAACAATTATTCATTAAACATATAAATATAGTTCTGCCTAAATTCTAGAAGTAAATATTTCTCAAATAATTCAAAAGCGGTTCGGATTTAATAATACCTTTTTGTAGACTCTCGATTACAATAAAATATTCAGTTGTAATCGAGAGTCTACAAAAAGGTATTATTAAATCCGAACCGTTTCTTAAGGGGTAAATAGTTGTGCTTTGTACAGTAGGAAGAATAAGTTCTCTAAGATAATTTGGTGCATGTCCATTCTTTATAACTGGCATAATAGGAAACTCGTTATTTTATAATATAAAGAATGGACATGCACCAAATTATCTTAGAGAACTTATTCCTCCTACTGTACAAAGTACAACTATTTACCCCTTAAGAAGCGGTTCGGATTTAATAATACCTTTTTGTAGACTCTCGATTACAACTGAATCTTTTATTCCATCTACTGTTAAACTCTGGAACCGGCTAGTTCAATTTGATCGTAATCTTGACACATTAACTAAATTCAAAAAAGCCATTCGAAAGGAACAGTCAGATTACACAAAACGTATCCCGAAACATTTTTATTATGGTCCCAGAAACCTTAATATTATTTTTACTCAACTTCGTAACTCGTGTTCCTTTCTAAATTACGATCTATCAAAGTTTAATATAGTAAATGATGCTGCTTGTTCCTGTGGAGCTCCACGGGAAGATGCATTCCGTTATTTGTTTATCTGTCCTAACTATACTGAAATAAGACGTATTATGATGAACAACTTAAATTGGGTACAGACAAGCGATTTGAATTTGAATCTACTAACCTGTGGGTCGGATGATTTAACATACGAAGAAAATATTAATATCATCAAACACGTTTTCAATTTGACTAAATCTTCAAAAAGATTCCTTGTAGTATAATTACTCGATAATTATCTACTCTCCAACCTCGCATCCACCCACCACAACCTTTTTATTAATTCGTTAATTATTTACAATATATCTCTATATGTATTATATGCATGTTCAGAATGATCATTATACTATGTGAATTTATTGTATAAATGGGAGAAGACTTCATAAGTTGGTAAAACTTGTGTCCTATCCCTTTTGTTAATTTAACAAATAAAATCATCATAAACAAAAGCTAGCTTGCTATTATTATAAACAATTGCCATAACCCCAGGAAGATGCATATACAAAACTAAACCCCAAGCGTGGAAAGTTCAACAAAGGACAATTAAGATACAATACAATATAAAAACCAAAAATACAGAAACAACAAATCACGAGTCAAACCAGAATTACATGATGAGGTGGCATCTTGTATTGCCTCAATAATTCTGACAAATGCAAATTGTATAAGATATTGGTATACTGTCAAAACTACAGTACACTGAGGAAATCATGATGAATAGACATTACCCCTCTGAAAACATCAGTTCAGAGACATACAATGTTGATCGGACAAGACCAAGTCGCCATGAAAAAACGAAGTGTTACCTGCCCGTAAAACTTTTGAGCCCGAGTATTCGAGAATCATTCATTCAGAGCACTTTATATCTTTGACACAGTGTTCTGAAAGGCTGTTTCCTGAGGACGAGTCATATTAGAAAGTCTTATGTCCTGTTTTAATTGTGACTTGCCTGGTCAGTAAGAATACCAATGGCACTATTTAACTACATAGGGACAATCTCCCTCAGACATACATAACATTAGCATATTTTGATCATGTGTAGGCCTTTTGGTTTACATCCTTCTAAATAATTTATAATAATAAAAACTATTACATTCAATGTATAATTAAAAATGGTATGTCATGTTATTTCACTTCATATGATTTAATAAAACCCAACTTATAGAATGGACGTAAGCTCCTACTTGATGCGATATTCAACAGCTTGTTATTCCTATTAGGATTTCTTAGATAGATGGTTGCCTCTAGCAATGAATTTATTGAACCAAGGGTTGTTAATTTGAAGTTGTTTTACGTTAAATTTTTCAGAATATATGTGCTATAAATGACCAGGAATGTGTTCTATTTGTTGTAATCATCATAATCGTCTCCCCATTTATGACTTACCATTGTGTTTATAACAAGAGTATTACGAGGAATACCACTAGTAGAGTTGGAACTGCTGATCCTTCCGGAGTACACAAGTTCACACGCGGGTTTTAGTGAGGTTCGTGTCGCTCATTTTTTTGCCCTCTGTGTAGTATTTTGCCGACTGTTGTTTTACTTTTTGTCACTTTTTTCGGCCACCGTATTGTCTGTTATACTTCGGAGAACGGCTTCTGCTTAACCATTTTGTATCTGCAAGCTTGTCTTGAATTTGTAATAGATCCATGTTAATCAACAACAAGATACTAATATCAATTTAACACACAAGATGCACATCTTACGGAGTATATATTTCTCCACTGGTTCTTTTTCACTCCACATTTCTCATAATAGTTTGGACTTTAATTGAACATAACATCATACTTACGAAAATGTCCGCTTACATCAAAGACACCAGCATTTGCTGCATGTTATTACAGTGTATAGTAATATAATTCCACTTTTGTGTGGATATTTATAAAAAAATGGTGTTTCTGTTTGTTCTTTTCTCTATCTATGTTCAAATACTTTCTGACTTTAATACATTTGAGAAAAAAAATCTCACTCGTAGTAGAGATGATAATGTGCTAACATAACAGCCGTTGAATCTTTGATTCATATTTTGTTTGATAGAAATATAGAAAATACTGATAATTTGATTTCTGAGGTAGTGCGTCTGTCTTTAAAAAAATGTTGGAGTATACGATATACAAATTTCACTGTTATTAAACCATTAATTTCGTTGAGGGTTGTATATGATTGTTATTTTGCCGTCATTTCTAGTAAGGTAGGTCGTTTTTAGGCTTCCGCTTCTCTTGAGTTTCTCTACCACTGCCTTGTGTCTGTTGCGCTGGTTAAATATATGTGTGGAGAATGGAGAATAGAGATTTTAATCATAATATCAGCCTCTCCACATATTGTGCATGTCCCATGTTATAATGTTTTTTTTTGTCATTTCCGTATTAACCATTAACCATAGCTTTGCACCTCTGCCCAAATTTAATGTCTGTAAATTTTTGAAAGATCATATTTTAATTTGATGTCAGTACCGAGTGAGTGATTGAGTGATTGTTGTTTAACTCACCAATTTTTCAGCTATGTCATGACGAGAACAGTTTAATTTTCAATGAGATGATGAGGTCCGCTTTGTACTAGACCAACACGCTTAGTTGGATTTTTATAATGCTAGCATACTGAACCAACAGTCCGCGGATAGACATGTCGCCACACTCGGACACATTATCCTGATCCTGACAATCACTCTTTGCTCTTTCTCCTTATTGCTGTCTTTGGTTTGACGCGATCGGGACTCGAACCCACGATCTATCGCACTCGAGACAAGCACACTAACCATTGCACCACCGATGCGGTTGTGTCAGTACCGAGGTTCTGATTACTTGGCTTGTGATATTTTTCGATCCGAAAATCTAATTGTTAATTGCAGCGGAATAGTACATTATGACGTATGTATGCAATGATAAAACTATTCATAATAGATAATTAATAATTAGGTCACACATTATTTCTCTTGATATCAATTCTTTGGTAAGTTTTAGTATCACTACTTATATCACATTCCAAGATATACATGTATCCTTGTAATAACAAAACATAGAATACAACCCTAAATTCAATCACAACCAACATATTGTAGATCTACGTGACATTGACATAGTAGATAACAGTAGGTCACTGACACAAATGAATGATCGAGTTATAAAACTACGAAAACATAATCATTTAACTTTTCCTATGGTAAATTTCATTAAGCAGTTCCTGATTTTTAATATAGGAATCAGCTGCAATATGCTTACTCCTTAAATTCGGGGTAGCAATAACTACTAATTAGATAATAAAGGAGTTAGTAGATAACTGCAGATCATGCCACTAAAACACCAATGGTATATTGAAAAGGGAAGACAAATGGAAATAGAAACTTCGACAATCAAGATCAAGAATGTAACTTTTATATTTTTCATAATGTCATCCCCTCTGTTGTTTTATGTTTAATTTAAATTGCGTGTCTGCTAAATTACTGGAATACATTACACGAAACTAAATACATATATCTTCTTGTAATTCTTATAAGCTGATTTAAGCATTTTAATGATACAAGTAGCGATTATCATTCAAATGCAGGCGCTATCGTTTCACAGTCGCCTAGGAGTATGATTTATGGGTGTTAATCCACACTTTAGACAATATTTGATATATTGCGGCGGTCAGTTTTGTTAGTGGAGGAAACCGGATTAACAGAGAAAACCACCGATCTTTTTCAACAATATTATGGTGGCTATATGGACTAACCATAATGGTGATTGTGTCATTGGGATTGTGGCCACGGTTGGTCCAACCCTGATGTAATATGAACAACAACAAGAAAGCTATATCAACTGTTCTAATAATGACAATAACAATTTAAAAAAAAAATGAATCTACTGCGGATTATCAAAGCGCCCGTAAGACTTATTATACTTTGATTTTATGGATGCATATTTGGAATGACGCCACTGCCGATAGAATGTACATAACTTCATAAGCATAGAAACATTCAACCAATCAAGTAATACGCGAAGTTTTAAGAATAGTATAATTAAATGTGTATCGATCAAATCTATGTATAGCCAGGACTCCATTTCCTTTTGTCAGTAGTATCCTTTACTTCAAGTTCATTTGGACAGAGGAGATGCAGATAATCACAGAATTGAGAATTCTTCAGTGACAAACAATCTTCTGACATTCAAAAGATGTATTATTTATCTACATTTTATTTTGAATGTACATTTGAAATAGTTTAATGACACATTTGATACTTTTTAATTAAAAATATAATAGAAAAATGTAAAATCTAAATAATTAATGGTATGCATTGTGTTCTTTAGAATATCTATGTCCTATAGAAGTAACTGGTTTTCTACCGTTCTCCGTATAGAACATTAATGTCTTAGGGTCAAAATCTGACAGGTTGGGAAAATCTAATGGCTTCTCGGAAAATATTGTTTGTAAACGACGTTTCCAGTCTTCAATATATTGCAGTCTTGTGGATTCATCTACAAGTTTGGTCGCATATGATATCTGTGGCTGAAGTACGTCAAACCCACACATTCTTAATGTTCCATACTGTAAGAAAATAAAATAAAATAAAATAAAATAAAATAAAAATAATGAACAAGGATGGTAACAAATAGTAATAAAATAACAAAATAAATGAACTTTACATTGCCATAACTAGCTTCCACATGTTACATTGTATATTGTCTTGAGATTGGATCAAATTCTGTTTATCCAACACACCATGTTTGTTTCTTTACCCAAAGCAAGTAAAAAAACCAAAACCCAAATAAATAAATTTATAAAATGTCTATGCCTGAACTGAGTACATTGTACTTAAGTATGTCAAGAATAGAACAATATAAGATACATTTAGACGACGAGCAGCCAAACAATATTTTATAAAAACAAAATAATATGACAAATATATTTGAATTAATTGGTTGATAATTGTCTAATGTCAATGGAGGAGTATTTCAGCTATACTGATAACGAGTAAATGTTTACAGTCATAATCGAGTATTTGAACTGAAGACAATGTAATGGACTATGCGGGAGAGCTTCGGAATAGTTTTGTAAATAAACTGTAATATCTATGCGAGAACTCTGCTTATGAGTTTAACCATTAGTCCTCTTTCGTAATTCCGAATTAATCATTACATGTCTTCAAGACAAATTATATTTGCTATGCTGATGCTTGGACAAATGGTAAAAGGGAAATAACTCTTACTGAATACCGTATCAAATCAATCTGTTACAGAACAAGATTCTTTCAATACATTACCCAATAAACTTCATCCTTTTATCTTACCTGAATAGGCCAGAGTAGAACATTTATATCGCTGCTGATCCCAGTAGGTGTCAACATATCTCGTGAACATCCTGTTGTTAAGGACAACACAGCTCTTTTATTCTGTAATCCAAGTAATTCAATTAAATGTGTCAAAAAAACTACATGTATACGAGGGAAAAAAAGTGGACAGTGTTGACGAGATATATATGATAAACGATCTCGTATTTCTTTGGAGAATTTTGTAACGTCTTTAAACGAAAGCAAGGTACGTATTCTTGCCTATATACAAGTTATTGCCATGTAACTCCAATCTGTACCACATGTTTTAATGAGGAACGAAATAAAAAAAAGTTTCGGATGTGAATCTAGTTTTTTTTTACCCCCCCCCCCCCATTATTTACTTACGAAAGGAAGCTTAATTACTACAAACTTTTCATTCAAAACAATGTTGATATTATTTAAAAAAAATTGAATTTTACACTATTAACGACACTGGTACTGATAGATTTAAAGGAGGCAAATGTTGTCATATTCATTGTCTTCAACAGTTGGAGAAAAAAAAACCAACACGTTATCAACCATTCGTCGCGTTATAAAATAGTTCCAAGTTTTTTCTTTACATAGTAATGTATTTTGATTGATAGTGTTGTATGTTAATTACTGATTGACAGTTGTTTTACTTCCCCGTGAGAATTTATTTCAGTCATAGTCATAACAAAAGCACAATTACAATGTAGAAAAAAACCCAACAAAAAACGTGGTATTGACTGGGAGAGGTTTACTGGCGATTTTTTTATTGTTACAAGATAAACGGTGAGAGGATAGAGAGAATCGAAACATTGTGTTTTGTGTATAGTATTTTCATTTTATTGAATCATAATGAGCAAATATATGTATGAGAGATCGCATATAAAATATAGAATCAAATGTTTGAAACGATTGCACAATAAATGATAATAAGACAATTTGTTTTTGCTAATTTAGAGCAGTTGTAATACAGAGGTTACTGTTATGGTGTTTAACGCCCCTTTCAACAATATTTCAGTTATATCGTGGCGGTAAGTTGTATTGGTGGAGGAAACTGGAGGACCCGTAGAAAACCACCGACCTGCCGCCAGTCACTGACAAACTTTATCACATAATGTTGTATCGAGTACACCTCATCATGAGCGTGATTCGAACTCACAACTTTAGTTGGTTGCACAGGTAGTTGTAAATCCAAATACAATATGATCACGACCGATAGCCCTAGTTGCAATACAAAACTAAGATTGTAACAAAAACAATTAGACATACCTTCATGAATCCTTTATCTAGAACGTTCTGTGATTCAAAGTCGAAAGCAAAACTGTCACATAGGACTCGATCGAACCAACCCTTTAGTATAGCTGGTACAGAGGACCAATACAGCGGGAACTGGAATATGACCATATCTGCACGTTTTAATTTATCAATCTCATTTGAAATGTCTTCTGATTGACAGTTATTTCTGTAAGCATGCCTTCCTTCTTCGCTGTAGTTGAATAAACTTGGTTCCAGTAAAGGACCTACAAAGACCAAAGACGGAAGCTTATGAAAATCATGCAAACAATATTGGTCCTCAACCTGAGACATGGCCAGATTTTGCTGATTTTTTTAAATCGCAACTAAGGCCTCTTGATAATTAGATGTCCTGTGACCAAACAGATAAAACAAATATTAAATAACACTTTTACCTTTAACTGTTATATTATTTCGCATGCATGGTTACAACACAATTACAGACTGTAAAGCAGTATTACTGAATGCTCCCCTAGGTGACTGACTGTTATATGAGAAGGTAGAATATGTCAGTATCAGACCATGAAGTTAAGAATAAAAAATTCTGAAGAAAACTTCGAATATATGTAATATATAAAGTTTTCTTAACATTCGCAGAGTTTTTTTTTGGCCTTCCTGACAGACAAGATATACAAATATAGCTGCAAGATTTCAAAAGATAGCGTAAGAATACAAATCATTGTAGGCACCTGTAATATGTAAATAATAAACACATAGAAATGCTAAAATGAAATAAGTATGTGTTATACCTTAGCGATCAATAATTCAATACTTTGCTTCGAAATGAATATGTACTGAACCGGCACATAAATATAATTAGTCAATTTTAGCCTGTTTTTTAAAAGATAAATGGCTTACCCCTTATGTCATTTCTAGTAGCACGTGGTTCAAAATGGCTTGAATACAAATCTGATACTTCTACCGTATGTCCAAGTTTCCGTACGGTATCGACAGCAACATCCCTGAGAGCTCCATTAAACGATTTATTGTCTTGGTGTGCGAACACAAGCAAAACATGCTTCTGACTAGAATCACACATGATGTATATATGTGTACTGTACTCACACAGGTACTTTATACTTGTATATACCCAATGAACATATTGAATAAGAATATTTTGAATACGTTAAAAAGTATTGACAAATATATATGCAATTTAAATGTCAATGAATTCATGTAATTTTAAATGGACAATCCTCTATAGCAAGAATTGCATCAGCCATTTCCTTCCAATAAAATAAACCATTTAAATTAGTTTGGTACAATCCATATTTAAATCTATATCTTAAAGATTTTCCAACAGGATAAATACACTTTTATCCGATTATTAAATACTTATAAGTTACACATCTATATATAATTCTTACGACGAAACGCAAGCGCAACACAAGGAAGAATTATATTTTAAAAATTGAAAATGTCTTTTAGAGTTATCTACCTTTGGCCATATGAATTTTAATCACAGAGTTCTTGTCGGTATAAATCTTTAATGATATTTCAAAATTTAATGGTATTGTTTTATTGCAATATACCTATATTACCTATCTATTCTAAAATTTGCTAATGGGCGTTTAATTCAATCCACAAAACAATACCAACATGCAAACAATGCTTCACAAAACACTACGTCACACACACCATATTATGCAGATACACATTCCCTTTTCCTAGCACCATTGATACCAGAGAGTAATATTACCAAACAGTTTTAAAATTAAAAGGCAAATACAAACCTTTAACTTCTTCTATGCGCAACTGGATAAAGAGAGGAAACAATCTGTCTAGCTTCGTGAAAAGAAGAGAAGGGGTGTGTTTTTACGCGCAGCTAAGGTATAGTATACTTTCTTAAATGTACAATTTCTTGCAGTTATCTCTCCTTGTTGAGAATCTTGTTAATTGCAGTTATCTCTCTTTGTTGAGATTCTTGGTATTTCATTAATGAAATGTAGGCATAGAAGAGTAAATAAAATGTAAACTCCCCGACCATGCATCATTCATCTCATTAAAAAAAAAAAAAAAATAAAAAAAAATAAAAAAAAAATAAAAAAAGAAAACAACAAAGAAAATAATAAAAAAGATGCAAAAAAAAAAATACCAATCAAAACAACTCAACAAATCAATGTATAACAATTTGCATATAACTGGGTACAAAACAGCTTCGAGCTTGCAATGACCAGAAAATACCACGACATAGCATATACACTGCACCATTGTTTACTCAAAAAAAGAAAACTATGATTACCAATCTAATTAAATTTAGATCTCCGCACTTGCTCTTTATTTTCTATCGGAAATAATATTGATACAGACTATTACAGTGTCTGGTGTCTGTTGGGGATGACCATTGTTTAGAGTCGCCGCGTGAAATTAAGGAGCAAGTGCGGAGATCTAATTTTAATTAGATTGCTATGATTACTTGACCCGCGAGTTTGCTTCATGTCATTTTACAAATTTCGTTTCTTAAATGTAGGATTTTTCAGGGATTTTTGCCCAGTGAAATTAACCAATAAAATCATTTGTCTAACAGCTTAAATAGTAGCAATTTCATATGGTATTATAACTTGTTAGACCATAGGAAATGAATTTTTCATTTTAATTGAGAAATTAAATTTCTGCAATACCAATATTGAAATCATCTTCGCTAGCCAAGGGTTACGATTCGGGTCCCCCTTCTCTCCACCCTTGGCGGATCTAGAATATATTTTGAAATTCGCGCGCAATGCCACCTGATGGTTTATTGAAGTTGCGCCCCTTAGATAGTCGTCATCGCCAGCCAATCAGAATCGTTTTGTTATACGTGTGTTGGAGAGTTGAAAATGGCAGCGCCCAGTGAAGAAAAACTTATTTGTGATAAATTTAATTTGGAAGCACTTACTGTCAACCAAGTGAAAAGTTTCAAAGCTTTGGCAGACGGGAAAGACGTTTTCATTGGAACCAAAACGGGAAGTGGCATCTTTGCTTACATTTCGTCGATAACATGTGCTCCGTGTAAAACGTCTTCTGATTGGATACGTGTACTGGTAGCCGTAACCAATGAAATATTAAAGCGCGAATCCTCAAAATGTATTCTAGATCTG
Organism: Bathymodiolus septemdierum; assembly: GCA_963383655.1. Lineage (NCBI taxonomy): Eukaryota > Metazoa > Mollusca > Bivalvia > Mytilida > Modiolidae > Bathymodiolus > Bathymodiolus septemdierum. Next base: position 53,853,741 of record OY726519.1, read on the forward strand.
CCAATGGTGGAGGGAAGGGGGACCCGAATCGTAGCCCTTGGCTAGCGAAGATGTATTGAAATATAAGCATAACGATTTTTGGGATAGTTTTATATTAAGTACCCTGAAACGATAGATGATGTCAAATCTCAAATAACAACACAATTATTATGAAATAGAATAAGTAATCAAGACAATTCTTTGTTTTAATTAACTTGAGAAAGATAATATGTCTAACAAACGCTATTCCATGAAATCAGGAGATTTTCCATTGACAAATAGAATAAGGGAAAACAATTGTTTGTTTAAATTAACTTGAGAAAGTTCAAGATGTCTAGCAATCGCTATTTCATGAAGAGAGGAGATTTTTCAACCATAGCCTTTAGTTGTTTGCTAAGTATCGTATGATGTACTCGGCATCCAGAGTATACATCTCGTGAAGGTCTGGGCCCTGTTTTACATTTAAATCGAAGTCTCTGTTGCCCATCCCTCGACTGGACTGGAAGGATTTAAGATGTGTTTAAAAACTTTATGAATTAAGAGGACAATGCCGAAGTAACTAAAATATTTTGTACAGCATAATATTTGTTTGAATATAGCTCAAACATTTGTATATCTTACATGATAGACCACTTGATTTGCAAACAGAAGGTGTGAAAAGTGTCTGATTGTATGTTTAACTTCACTTAAAATGTCAACATTTGTACGAAACGAACAAATAAATGACGTCAAAAGTAGCTAAAATCAAATGACTATAAATTCAAATAAATTGAAATCAATCGTAAGATATTTAAGAAATTACAAGAATGTGCCCGTCAAATTAAATAATTATATTTTATGACGATTATACTAATAAGTTTTTCAGTGACTTGCGGCAGGTCGGTGGTTTTCTCCCGGTACTCCGGTTTCCTCCACCAATCAAACTGAATACCACGATATAACTGAAATATTGTTTTAAAGTGTCGTTTAACATCCTTACCATAAACTCTCTTAATATCTCAATGGTATAGCAAAGGTACAACAAAAAACAAACTACGGAAACAATGAGGGTCAGCTGAGTTACAAAATCGATGATCATCGCATCGACTTCAAATTCCCCCTTCCAGAAACTACATTTTGCTTTGTCGATTAGTAATACATGTAGTTATGCCTTGTCTACATACAGGGTTGTTGTATTCGAAACATACGTTATAATAGAACACGTACACGTTCTTTTTTGCCAATAATTATCATTGAATATGGTGCTACCTTTTTTCTAAAAATTAATCAGCAAGAACCCAATAAGTACTAGAGATGAACTCATGTTCTCCAGATAATAATGTTAGTAATTATTAAATGAACGTTTACATCAAGGTCATTAACATTTTATTACCGTTAGAAGAGGCCGCATATACAATGACCTTTGACAGCCTGATTAACGCCTGTCTATGAAACAGTTACAGATTACCACTGTAGTGTGACTTTTTCATAGCAAGATGCACTCAATACTACAGTACTTGACGTAATAAATTTGTGGGGGATTTGTGGAAGGTTGATGTCTTTCCTTTAGGTATTCTGTTTTCATTCATCAATAAAACTGGCCTCAACAATATAACTGAAAACAATTGGAGTAAAACGAAAAACAAAAACAATTCAACAGGCAATAATATTACAGCTCGTTCTTAGTAATTCATTATCCTGTCTCTTGTGATATATGATCATAAAAATGAAAATAACCGTAGAAGTGGAAATAAAACTGTATATTATACGACCATGTATCATTAATTGCATAGCTCTAAAAAGATGCAAATCAGCTAGTTTAATCTGTAACCAAGCAATGTTATCACATTTTCATAAAACTGTGTACACAACAGCTTTGAAAACCAATAGAATTCCACAAGATGTTCATATAGTATTTAACGTTGATTACTCTGAAGAATGGATGCTTGAAGCGCAACAATCATGGTTAATTTGTTGAATGTCATTTTGTAAATTGCTTTTCTTATGTAGGAATTTTGCAATGATATTAAACAATAAAATAATAGGGCTAATTGTTTTAATTTCAAATGATATTTATAACCGGTTAAACCATAGGAAAGGAAGTTTATTTTTTTAAATTAAGGAATTTACTTTCTGTAAAACCAATAATAAAAATATCCATAATGACTTTTGTCATGGTATTTTTATACCAGGTATAGCCTTGCTAGATTTATCTCCCTTATGATGTTAAGTCCAAAATACAAGACAACCATTGAGAAATAGAACAAGGGAAAGCATTGTTTGCTTAAATTGACTTGATGAAAGTTCAAGATGTCTAGCAAATGCCATTCCATGAAGACAGGAGATTTGTCAACCATAGCTTCTAATTGTTTGCAATGTTATGGTACGATGTACTTGGAATTCAGAATGTACATCTCGTGAAGGTCTGTGCTTGGTGAAACATTTAATTTCACCCCTTTGTTGTCCATCCCTCGACTGGATAGAAAAGAGTTATGGTTTGTTTAAATACGCTATCAATTAAGTGGACAATGACGAAACTATTTTGTACAGCATAATATTTGTTTGAATATAGCTCCAACATTTGTATAGATCATTTGATATGCAAACAGAAGGTGTAAAAAGTGTCTGATGGTATGCTTAACTTCAGTTAAAATGTCAACATTCGTACGAAACGAACAAATAAATGACGTCAAAAGTAGCTAAAGTCAAGTCACTATAAAGTCAAATAAATTGAAATCGATCGTAAGATATTTAAGAAATTACAAGAATGTGCCCGTCAAATTAAATAATTATATTTTATGACGATTATACTAATAAGTTTTTCAGTGACTTGCGGCAGGTCGGTGGTTTTCTCCCGGTACTCCGGTTTCCTCCACCAATCAAACTGAATACCACGATATAACTGAAATATTGTTTTAAAGTGTAGTTTAACATCCTTACCATAAACTCTCTTAATATCTCAATGGTATAGCAAAGGTACAACAAAAAACAAACTACGGAAACAATGAGGGTCAGCTGAGTTACAAAATCGATGATCATCGCATCGACTTCCAATTCCCCCTTCCAGAAACTACATTTTGCTTTGTCGATTAGTAATACATGTAGTTATGCCTTGTCTACATACAGGGTTGTTGTATTCGAAACATACGTTATAATAGAACACGTACACGTTCTTTTTTGCCAATAATTATCATTGAATATGGTGCTACCTTTTTTCTAAAAATTAATCGGCAAGAACCCAATAAGTACTAGAGATGAACTCATGTTCTCCAGATAATAATGTTAGTAATTATTAAATGAACGTTTACATCAAGGTCATTAACATTTTATTACCGTTAGAAGAGGCCGCATATACAATGACCTTTGACAGCCTGATTAACGCCTGTCTATGAAACAGTTACAGATTACCACTGTAGTGTGACTTTTTCATAGCAAGATGCACTCAATACTACAGTACTTGACGTAATAAATTTGTGGGGGATTTGTGGAAGGTTGATGTTTTTCCTTTAGGTATTCTGTTTTCATTCATCAATAAAACTGGCCTCAACAATATAACTGAAAATAATTGGAGTAAAATGAAAAACAAAAACAATTCAACAGGCAATAATATTACAGCTCGTTCTTAGTAATTCATTATCCTGTCTCTTGTGATATATGATCATAAAAATGAAAATAACCGTAGAAGTGGAAATAAAACTGTATATTATACGACCATGTATCATTAATTGCATAGCTCTAAAAAGATGCAAATCAGCTAGTTTAATCTGTAACCAAGCAATGTTATCACATTTTCATAAAACTGTGTACACAACAGCTTTGAAAACCAATAGAATTCCACAAGATGTTCATATGGTATTTAACGTTGATTACTCTGAAGAATGGATGCTTGAAGCGCAACAATCATGGTTAATTTGTTGAATGTCATTTTGTAAATTGCTTTTCTTATGTAGGAATTTTGCAATGATATTAAACAATAAAATAATAGGGCTAATTGTTTTAATTTCAAATGATATTTATAACCGGTTAAACCATAGGAAAGGAAGTTTAGTTTTTTAAATTAAGGAGTTTACTTTCTGTAAAACCAATAATAAAAATATCCATAATGACTCTTGTCATGGTATTTTTATACCAGGTATATCCTTGCTAGATTTATCTCCCTTATGATGTTAAGTCCAAAATACAAGACAACCATTGAGAAATAGAACAAGGGAAAGCATTGTTTGCTTAAATTGACTTGATGAAAGTTCAAGATGTTTAGCAAATGCCATTCCATGAAGACAGGAGATTTGTCAACCATAGCCTCTAATTGTTTGCAAAGTTATCGTATGATGTACTCGGAATTCAGAATGTACATCTCGTGAAGGTCTGTGCTTGGTGAAACATTTAATTGCACGCCTTTGTTGTCCATCCCTCGACTGGATAGAAAAGATTTATGGTTTGTTTAAATACGCTATCAATTAAGTGGACAATGACGAAACTATTTTGTACAGCATAATATTTGTTTGAATATAGCTCCAACATTTGTATAGATCATTTGATATGCAAACAGAAGGTGTAAAAAGTGTCTGATGGTATGTTTAACTTCAGTTAAAATGTCAACATTCGTACGAAACGAACAAATAAATGACGTCAAAAGTAGCTAAAGTCAAGTCACTATAAAGTCAAATAAATTGAAATCGATAGTTAGACATTTAAGAAATTACAAGAATGTTCCAATCAATTGAAGTAATTATAGTTTATGATGATACAATTAAGGCTGGTTTAGGTTTATGGTGTTTAACACCACTTGCAACAATATTTCAGTTATATCGTTGCGGTCAGTATTATTTGTGGAGGAAACTGGAGTACGCGGAGAAAACCACCGACCTGTCGCAATTCACTGACAAACGTTATCACACAATGTTGTATCTAGTACACCTCGCCATGAACGGTGATTAATGGATTGATTGATTTATTGTGCTTAACCTCACTTTCAGCAATATTTCAGCTATATCATGGCGACCAGTTTTAGTGGTGGAAGAAGCCGTAGTACCCGGAGAGAAACTATCGATCATGGGCAAGCAACTGGTATAAGCTTTATCACCTGCGGCTGTGAGTCGAGTTCACCCTTTTTTGTAATTTACAAAGGCGGGCGCGAACCCACACCGTATTGGTGATAACCTTGTATGAGTTGTTAGGTAATCCAACTACCTGGCTCATTGAGCCACCTGGATCCTCCGCCATGAACGGGGTTCGACCTCACAACTTTAGCGGTGATAGGCACTGATTGCACAGGTAGTTGTAAATCCAACTACCATGCAATCACGACCACGACGACCCCGATGAAATTAATATCTGCACGATATAACAAAGGTGCAAATAAAAACCAACCATAGAAACAATGAAAGGACGGCTGAGTTACCAAATCGATAATAATCGTCTCGACTTCAATTTCCCAAAATATACATTTTGCTTTGTCGATTAGCAATATGTATGCCTTATCTGCACATCGGGTGTGTTGTATTCGAAATATACGTTATAATAGAACACTTTCTTCTTGCCAATAATTATTATTTAATATTTTGCTACTTTTTGTCTAAATGTTAATCAACAGAAACCCAATAAATACTAGAGATGAACTCATGTTTTTCCAGCCATAAAATGATAAATAATTATGGAATAACCGCTGACACCAAGGACATTAACATTTTAAAACCTTTAGAAGAGGCCGCATATGCAGTGACCTTTTTCTATGAGACAGTTGCAGATTACCAATGTAGTGTGACTTTTTCATTGAGAGATACATTGTATACTCAATACTATTTTGTGTAATACGATTGTGGGCGATTTGTGGATGGTCAATGCTTTTATCTAGGTATTTTGTTTTCATTCATCAATGAAAGTGGTCTCCACAATATAACTGAAAATTGTTGGAATAAAATGAAAAACAAAAACAATCCAACAGACAAATTATAGAAACAGACAAAATTGATACCCCTAGCACACACACATATATATAACGTATGAGTTATGAAATATAAACTCTACACACCGGACCAGTTGGTAAACTACTATCAAGGTGGCGAAAATTTATACTGACAAAATTGAAGTTGTGTCTTTTGTCAGTTTCTGGTAGAAAGTTGACCGTTGATGCCAAATATGAGGTAAATATCAAGAAATGAGACAGAGGAAGCTGTTTCTGTTGTTTATTTTATATTATCTGAATCATGTTAATGTGTATAAACATATGAACTTTCCGGTCCTTTCCTCATTCATGACAGGTTACTAAGTGTGTAACTAGAGCAACACGACAGGTGCCACTAGTGGAGCAGGAACTGCACACCCTTCCGGAGTTCATGTGTTCACCCCCCGGATTTTAGTGGGGTTCGCGTTACTTGATCTTTAGTTGTATGTGTAATGCTTTGGAGAATGTTGTTTGTCCTTTTGTCATTTTTCATTTGGTCATTGTGTTGTCTGTTCTTTTTTCGATTTACGAATTCTGTTTAACCCTCTAATTGTGGACTGTTGTGGTAGACAAAATATACGTTATAATAGAACACGTTCTTCTTACCAATAAGTATAATTCAATATAGTGCTACCTTTTGTCTAAATATTATTCAACAGGAACCCAATACATACTAGAGATGATCTCCTGTTCTCTAGTCATAGAATTATAATAATTGTAGAATAAAAGCTTACACCAAGTCCATTGACATTTTATTACCGATAGAAGAGGCCGCATATGTAATGACCATTGACAGTCTGATTAACGCTTGTCCAGGAAACAGTTGCAGATTACCACTGTAGTCTGACTTCATTTCTTATTCATGGCAAGATGCAATGAATACTATAATATGTAATAAGGGTGTGGGCGATTTGTGGAAGGTGGATGTTTATCTCAATGTATTTTGTTTTCATTCATCAATAAGAATAGCTTGATGATACCAAAGGAGTAATCAGAATCCGTATATCGAAGAAAAACAGACAACACAATGACCAAAAGAAAAGGTACAAAAGGACAAAGGACAATCCACAAAACATACACATAAAACCAAAGATCGAGTAACACAAACCCCACTGAAAAACCGGAGGTGAACTCATGTGCTCCGGAATATAACTGAAAATTATTGGAATAAAATAAAAAAACCAAAAACAATCCAACAGACAAATTGTAGAAACGGAGGGAAAATGGATCCCTAACATAGATATATTTTTCTCCAATTAGTATGGCGTTTTAACCCCGCTGAGCCAGTGGTGGAAAAATCTGTAATCCTCTAGAGGATTAAAATGTCTCGTGCCTTTCCCCTCGTCCTAGCAACATAATTGTGCAGAGGTCTGCCAAAGGATTTTGAAATAAAGTTCGTGTTAAATAATGGGAGAAACAAATTCTCCTTCAGTTGCACATGTGGGTTACGATATGTCTTCAATCTCGAGAGTTAAATTTAAAATTTTACTCTCTTGAGTGGAGAAATATCGCAACCCACGGTCAACTGAAGGAGAATCTATATATAACGTCTGAGTAAGAAATATAAACTCTACTATCAAGGTGTTGAAAAGTTATGACAAAATTAAAGCTGTCCCTTTTGTTAGAATCTGGTAGAAAGTTGAGGTAAATGTTAAGAAATGAGACATAGGAAGCTGTTTTTGCTGGTTATTTTTTAATAATTATCTGAATCAAGTTAATATGTACACACAGAGTAACTTTCCAATCTTTTCCTCATTCATGACAAGTCACCGGGTTTGTAACTAGAGTAACACGACTGTTGCCATTAGTAGGACAGGAAGTCCTTACCCTTCCAGAGCACCTGAGTTCACTCCCGGTTTTTAGTGGGGTTCGTGTTACTTGATCGTTAGTTTTATGTGTTATGTTTTGTAGATCGTTGTTTGTCCTTTTGGCCTTTTTCTTTTGGCCATTGTGTTGTCTGTTCTTCTTCGATTTATGGATTCTGTTTACTCCATTGGTATCTTCAAACTCTTCTAACTAGTCTAATTGTGGACTGTTGTGTCAGTGAGATAGAACTAAAGAATAGAAATCTAACTCAGTGTGTTTTTCTAGTGCAAGGCTGGCATTATCACCATCGGTCATTAAAGCAAATAGGAGCATCCGTATGACCACGATGCATCTAAATATTGCTCAATTGGCGCTAAACAACACTAATTCACTAATTGTGTTTGACGTTTGTTTGGACTATCTCCCATATATTTTGATAAAATGAATGGGAAGTTTGCATATACATTCCTTTAATAAAGTTAAATACCAGCTGATTAACAAACAAGTGGACAGATATAACTGACATATTTGTCTGGCCATAAAGTAGGAACTACGTAAAGTACTACTACTGGGCCATATATTTTGCATTGTATATATTGCTTGATAGTGAGAGAAAGCTGATTAGATAGACGATAAATTTAAAGGTGGACAAACAGTAACGTACTGAGAAGTGGTCTCCAAGACGGACACAGTCTAAGAGGCTGTTTATTTATTTTGTAAATGACTTTATAATTGCTATAAAATATTTGAGTAATTTCGAGAATGTTAGGTTGTGTTAAAGAGAATGAACTATATATCATTTTTCTAAAATATTTGAGGTATTACGATAATTTTATGTCGTGTTAAAGAGAGAATGTACTTTATTACAGGAAGTGTTTCATAATGGAATAGAGACGCGAGATCAGCTATTCGTGTAAAATGATGCAAAGTCATTATTCTTGAAACTCTATTTTCTCGAAAATTTGTTTCTGGTATAGCTATTTACCACAAAATAGATGTACGAAAATAGATATTATAGATCTATAGTGAAATGAACTTATAATTGTTTATTTTCTGTGTTAACACACCGTGATTGTATAATAGCAATGACATCAATTTTCAACTGGAAAACTTGGTATTTCAAGCCATTTACACTAAAACTATTATTTATATCAATAGTTTATAGCAAAATAAAAATAAAACTTAGATATCCAGGAGTGCACACGACGTATATCTGGAATAATCTTCATCATATACGATTAAAAAGTGAAATAATATAAAAGTCGTTGGTAGCAAGAAAACCAAAGAGCCTTGATATATTTATTATTTGTAAACTTGTTCTGTTATAGCTTCAGAAGAGTTTGAAGATACCAAAGGGGTAAACAGAAATCGTAAATCGTAGAAAGGTCAGACAGTACGATGACCAACAGAAAAAGGACAAACACTGATATACAAAACACTACACAGAAAACAAAAGATAGAGCAACACGAACCCCACGCAAACCTGGGAAGAATTAATGTGCCCCAGAAGGGTGAGCAGTCCCTGATAACCGTCGTGTTACTCTTGTTAAAACCGCGGTGATCAGCAATGAATGAGGAAAGAACCGAATTTTGATTACGACAAACGGAATATAACCGTGGTCATTTGTGACACAAATATTCCGTAGCGGTTAACCAAGTCATGGTTATCAGGTACTCGATGAAGGTTATTTCAGAGACGCGTAGTGCGCACTATATTAGATATATACATTTTATAATACAAATGATGGGAATATTAGAGGGAAACTTGATTGCCACAGGATAAGAGGATGTTATGGATAACGTCAGATTTGTTTTCCTTTCAGAATGTTGCCCATTATAAGCCTATGTATGTTATCTTTTACGTGAAGGAAAGAGCCTGGTGTTGTCTATGTACAAAACACCCAAATGCGTTCCATTCCATGGATGAGTTGTGCATTTTATTCTCCCCGATTATCTAGCGAACATTCCTTTAGAGGAGTGCTGTTCCATACAGTGGTGAAATTAGGTCTTTATTCAATATCCGGTTTGTTTTCTCCGCTGTAATTACTCGCTCATGCATTTTGCTCAAATGAATGGAAAGTATCTAAAAACATTCCTCCGTTAAAGCTATGCAACAATTGATCAACAGCAAGTGCACAAAAGTAAAACAGATATACGTGAAATATTTATTTGGTCATAAAGTGTGAACCACGCCAACAAATACTGGGTCATATAACATATGTTGTATATACGTATATACCACTTGTGATAGTGAGAGAAAGAAAGCTGATCAAACAAATGATAAACAGACGAACAAACAACAATTGTAGCAACGTACTGTAAATTCACTTTATTGTATTATGTAATAATCAAATAGCAAAATGTTTTGACTAATTACCAAAAACAACGGACTGCTAATATTCAAATAAAAATTGAAAAACAGGAAGAATGGAAAATATTTTCCTCAGGAACGATGATAGCAAATAAAAATAATAAAATACTGATATTTTAATTATATGGTATGTATTGTAGTTATATGTCTTGCACTCCAAAAAGGAGACATATTTGTGGGCGTTGATATGGTACACATACATATACAATTAGCGCCTATCACAACTAAAGCTGTTTTACAAATGTAGATATATAATGTAGTGGGAACAAAACGTTTCAGGGAAAACTAAAATCAGGTTCACTCTAAGTAAAGAAAAATGGGAAACAACATAATTTAACCTGTCGTAAACACTTCCCGGTACTTTCCTCATTCATGACTTATCTCCGCGTTTGTAATAAGATTAACACCACTGGTGCCACTTGTGGGGCAGGAAATGTCTACCCTTCCGGAGCACATGAGTTCACCTCCAGTTTTAGTGGGGTTTGTGATATTCGATCTTTAGTTTTATGTGTAATGTTTTGTGGATCGTTATTGTACTTTTTTAGCCATAGTCTGTTCTTCTTCGATATACGGATTCTGATTATCTCTTTGGCATCTTCAAACTCTTCCTAAAGGTCATAGGGAAAGAAAATACCAAAGTGCCCATACAGCATAACGAAGATCAGCTAAGGATACTTACATGTATTCCTGAGAGACTGAGAGAGATGAAGCTTATAATTTTAATAATTATTACATTAAAGAACGTGATTGTTAGTAAATAAAATATCATCTAGACCATGTCAGCGTCGAATCATTGACCACTGGGAGAATGATACTCTCGGATTATTTTCCACCAGTAGATTGGTTTGGCTTTATCCTCCAGAGCTGGAAGTTAAAGAGACCACAGATACTGCTTCGTCCGCATCATTTTTGGACTAATACCTCGAATTTGACGACAATGGTCAAATCAGTACTACAATTTATGATAAATGGGACGACTTCAATTTTAAGATCATAAATTTTCCAAATATGTGCAGCAATATACCAACTTCTCCTACATATGGTGTTTACATCTCGCAATTGATTCGTTATGCAAGGGCCAGTAGCAATTATTCTGATTTCCTGAAACGTCATCTTCATCTGAGAAACAGGCTACTGGACCAGGGCTATGCAAAGATTCGCCTTATTCGATCTCTTATAAAGTTTATATTCCGATACCAAGATCTTGTCGAAATATATTCCGTCTCTGCAGAAAAGATTATAAGCGATGGATTTTCATATAGTGAAAATGTATAAAGATAAGATTTCAACAAAAATGTCAAAATTGTTTTTTTTATCAATGTGTGACGTAAAAGTGTTTTTGACATTTACTTCACTGAGTTTGGCGCTGATTTGACAACTGTTTTACCTGTTTTGTTCAAGTATTGTTGTAAATACTGTTACAGTGACAGCCGGAAACTTTGAGCCGTAATGAAAGGCGGAGGTTTGGCACATTAAAATCTGATTCAACCCACCATTTCTTTAGAAATGCCTGTACCAAGTCAGGATCATTACGGTTTTCACAGTTTTCGGTTCTTGACTGATTTTGTCTGTTTATATACTTATGAATTTTGACTTTCCCTTTGTTAGATTGTTCGGAGTTCGGTAATTTTGTTATTACCTTTATTTATGGTATTTAACGCCACTTTCAACAATATTTCAGCTATATCGTGGCGATCAGTTTTTATTGGTGGAGCAAACCGGAGGAGAAACTTTATCACATAATGTTGCATCTAGTACATCTCGCCCTGATCGGGACTCAAACTCACAAAATGAGTGTTGATAGGCACTGATTGCAAAGATAGTTGTAAATCCAAATACCATACGACCACGACCACCCCCTCCACCAGTAGAGATATCGACCTGGTAATTGTGATAAAAGATAAAAATCTAGTACATACAGACATATGCTTCTGGAATAACCATTATCGGGTACACACACGGTCGAATGAGCTGGACTCTCAACAATAATGATATGTTTTCGATACAATGTATTGTCAGTGACTCGCGACAGGTTGATGTTTTTCCTCCGTGTATTCCTATTTCCTCCAACAATAAAAAGACACCGCCACGATCTAACTGAAATAATCTATGAAGTCGCGTTTAAAACAAATCAAACCCCAATTAAAATGACACTTCTTTCTTTTTTTAATAATATCCATATCGTATATTATGACAACTACCTCTCACTTCAAACCATGTCCACGAGATATACATGAGGGTGGTTGAGGAAGGTAAACACTTGAAATACAAATATGAAAACACGAAGAATGAGAAATGTAAAACCGAACAAGAACATTGTGAAAATAAAACATGCCAAAAACTCTACAAGAAAATAACACTGTAAGTACTATATACCTAGCGTCATGTATGTATATTTATGACACGACTTTCGCGAAACGTTTTTTCTTTTCTTTTGCCTACCATATTATACGGTACCACAATTTATCGCACCAGAAATATCATAAATCATATGTAAGAAGATCTTGAAGATACCAATGTGGTAGTTAGAATCCGTATATCGAAAAAGAACAGACAACACAATGGCCAAAAGAAAAAGTACAAAAGGACAAACATTGATCTTCAAAACGTACACATAAAACTAAAGATCGAGTAAAAACTGGGGGTGAACCCAGGTGCATTCCAAAAATGGACAATGCATACATTATATTAAATGTATATATGGTGATAAAAATGTCGTTGGAATTATCTGTGTGCATTTATATGTTCTGTCTTGAAGATTAATTTTAATTAAAAATTACTGTAAGGAACGTGAATGTCGTAACGAAAATATCTTATAACCTTAAAAGCGTCGAGGCATTGACTATTGTGAGGATGATACCATCGATAATACATTTTCCACCAGTAGAAATATCTACATAGCAATAGAAATAACAATCTAGATATCTCATATACTGCACACGGATACATGACTCTGGAATAACCATCATCGAGTTCACTCAGGGTCGAATGAGTTGGATGACCGTGCTGATATGTATTCGATACAGTGTATTGTCAGAGGCTTGCGACAGATTGGTGTTTTTCTCCATGCATTCTGATTTCTTCCACCAATAAAAAGCTGACCGCTGCGATCTAACTGAAATATTATTGGAAATCGCTTTTAATACATCTCATACCCAATTTGAACTGAAACTTCTTTTTGTGCATTAATATTTATATGGTATATTATGACAACTACCTCTCACTGCAAACCATGTCCACGACATATGTATGGGGGTGGTACAGGAATGTATAAACGAAGAAAGAAAAATGAAGTAAAAATGTAATAATACTGATATCTTTACTTTATGTAATAGTTCATATGTTTATTACTTAGACGTAAACTTTGGTGCCACTCATACACACCTGCCACTTCTAGAAGGAAATACCATTAATATGTTTACCAACAGTTTGGACTTTAACCATCGTCATCATTTTTAATTCTACTTTTCATTATACATCTCACCTGGGAATTCAAGCCATATTCTGAGAGTTCATCTCCAAGTTTGGTTCCATTCTGTTATAAACATTCAATGTATGCTGCAAAAAACATTGATCAGCGCGGAGACAATAAAAAGAAAAAAATAAGCAAACAAACAAAAACAAAGCAAAAATCAAAATCAAAGCAAACCCCCCCCCCACACACACACACACCACCCTGTCAGATCAGTCCCAAAATCCATGCATTGATTTATAAATCTTTGGTCACCATAATGGTCTTTTTTGTCAATTTAATAGGCAACCTAAAGGTTAAGTGGCACATTCTGTAATGTACACTTCTCCGCCTCGTGCATTTGCGTAATTTGCACACCCTTTCTCTCATCTAAATAAAGGAAATAATTTTTTTTCCGATATTCCCAAAAATCTAAATCTCCGAAGACCGGAAAATAAGGACACAGAACATGTAAAACCGAAAAGAAAATTTTGAAAATAAAATATGCCTAAAACTCTACATGAAAATAACGCTGTAAGTTCTATATACCTAGCCTCATGTATGTATATTTATGGCACGACTTTCGCGAGCGAAACGTTTTTTCTTTTCTTTTGCCTACCATATTATACGGTACCACAATTTATCTCACCAGAAATGTCATAAATCATATGTAAGAAGACTTTGAAGATACCAATGGGGTAGTCAGAATCCGTATATCGAAAAAGAACAGACAACACAATGGCCAAAAGAAAAAATACAAAAGGACAAACATTGATCTTCAAAACGTACACATAAAGCTAAAAATCGAGTACCGCGAACCCCACTAAAAACAGGGGGTGAACTCAGGTGCATTCCAAACATGGACAATGCATACATTATATGTATATATGGTGATACAAATGTCGTTGGAATTATCTGTGTGCATTTATATGTTCTGTTATGAAGGTTAATTTTAATTAGAAATTACTGTAAGGAACGTGAATGTCGTAACGAAACTATCTTATAACCTTAAAAGCGTCGAGGCATTGACTACTGGGAGGATGATACCATCGATAATACATGTTCCACCAGTAGAAATATCTACATAGCAATAGAAATAACAATCTAGATATCTCATATACTGCACACGGATACATGACTCTGGAATAACCATCATCGAGTCCAGTCAGGATCGAATGAGTTGGACTACCGTGCTGATCTGTATTCGATAGAGTGTACTGTCAGAGGCTTGCGACAGGTTGGTGTTTTTCTCCATGCATTCTGGTTTCTTCCACCAATAAAAAGCTGACCGCCGCGATCTAACTGAAATATTACTGTAAATCGTTTTTAATACATCTCATTCCCAATTTGAGCTGAAATTTCTTTTTGTGCATTAATATTTATATGGTATATTATGACAACTACCTCTCATTGGAAACCATATCCACTGTACGAAAATAAAAACACAAATAACATAAATAAAACCTGAGCCCTCCTACAAACAACTGGGCTCAAAGACTAACCGAACATCGTTTTCATACGGAAATCGTAGCGGACATCACAACACGGAACTAAGAACATAAGGACAAACAATAGGACAAACGTTGGACTATATTAAGCTTAGAGTTGTTGCTCTTAATAATTACATGAAATGGTTTTCAACTTTCAATATACATGTACATAAGATCAAAAAAAAAAAACAAAAAAAAAAAACAAAAACAATAACAACAAAACAAACAAACATACAAAATCAGACTTTCAAGTATTGCATCTTTTACACAATACTGAAAATTAATAACTGATCCCATCCAAAAGGAGTATGCTACTTAAACCATCAATTACGATCAGTTTCATTTCTATTAAACTATTATTATCTATTTTTCTGTTTAACTACATCTCTGAACATATTTCAACCATTTCGTTGCATGAACAATTAAATTAGAAAAGTTTGAAGATGTCAAAGCGGTAATCAGAACTGGTAAATCGAAGGACAGACACTACAGTGATCAAAAGAAAAAATACAAAAAATAAACAAGCAATGATCCACATAACACTTCACAGAAAACGAAAGATTGAGCAACATGAACCTCATTATAAATATGGGAAGATTCCTGTGCTTAGGAAGGGTAAGCATGTTCCACTAGTGGCACCGGTCGTATTCATATTGTTGCAAATCCGGTGATAAGTGGTGAACGAGGAAAGGGAGGGATTGTAAATATCACAACTTAGCCAATAGGAACCATTGGTTCAGTAGTTCCATTGTTTGCAGCAACCTCAATACTATGTCAATTAAATCCTGATAGGAACCACAACCTCTGGGAGAAATATACTTTATATGTAGGTGCTGCAGGAACGGTGCTACATATAATTATGGAAATGTAAATCCCCTTTACGTCATTACTTTAAACATATTTTATTGTTCAATAAGAAACAATTGGATAGGACACAAGTTTCACAACTTAGAAACGTCTTCTCCAATACATACATGAATTAATACAAAATGAACTTATATAATATTATATACATATTTCATATTAAGTGAAGACATGAAGAAAACAAAAACAAACAAAAACTAAAAATGTTGAGCGTCATGCAGGTGAATTATCCAAGCCAAAGTATACTTAATCGAACACACCCTTTCATCTTAATGACACGAACACACCAAACATTCAATTGGGATTTAACTTTCTATTGGATTTATATTTAAAGTGGGTGCTTAAATAAGTTAGTTAACATGTGAAGATATAGGGAGGAATCATTATTCTATTAACGTTCGGTAAGTATATTGCTTTTTTTATAATATTTTTGTTAAAAACTGTTATTTATGATATGACGACTCGATAATCCAGTTGCATGAGGCTGTCTCGAAACTAGTTCATACGATCTTGATCAATAAGGTAAGACATAAATCTATTATTAGCCTGTTACATATTACAAATATGACTAATTTACAAACATTTATGATCATGACATAGAAAAGCGAGAGGTGTTTTTAATGTATTTTTGTACAGCCACAAATATGGAACAATGTATATCACAGCTAAGTGTTTCATTTCCGAATAATAATAAATCAATATTTACCGGAATTCACATCAAATTCAACTTATTTATTTCAAATAACATAATAATACGCGATAAGGTAAATCTGTTACAGTGTAACAAGTAATGCTCTGCATTTTCATTAAAGTATCCACATAAACAATTATAATTTACAATTAAATTTGCATGATATAAATCTGCATTTAATGCACTGCATTTATTTCGCATTCTAGAGTGCAATACATTGAGAAAGCGGTCACCTATATAATAATATTGAGGATTTCTCTTTTTAGTATAAAATATTTGCTGAAGTTTTAGCTTAAAAGAGGAAAACGTAGAAAAATTTCTAATAGTTAGATCCAAAGAATTCCATGTTGGAATAGTACATGGAAAGTAAGAATTTAGGTATACAGACAAACGGTTAAGAGGTACAAGTATATTGTGACTGTTACGTAAATTATAATTAACGTTTGCTGCCACTAAAGGCGGAACTAATTCATATAAATAATCTGGTGCTTCTTTATTGACAATGTTTCCCATCCTGTTTCCTTGTAGATAATATCTGTTTTTATTGGGATTGAATTTCACAAGCCATCTATATGACCATGCAATTAAATATTCTAAATCTGTACTTATTAATGTATGTAAATTTTCGTCATTATGTGCCATATGGCCAATACAAGTGTCATCAGCAAATAGTCTACCAAAACCTTAAATATGGAACTTTTCTGCCTATCGTTGAAGTTAATGCAGTGGTACGTCACTTCTTTCAGCCGTGGGTCCTTATACGAAAAATTTGGTAATAAATGTGTGAAAATCTTAAACTTCTGGAGAACTGAGCTATCGTATGCACAAAACAAAAACAGGGGCAAAAAGATGCGTCTTTTAGGAATGGATACATGTCCTAGTTTGAACGACATAATGGAAATAAGGTGCAATAAATGTACTCGAAGCGAGCAGGGGTACGATTTTTAAACCTGCCGAGTTGCATGCCTTGTGGATTATTAGTATCTATATAGGGTCGTCACATGCAATTTGATGTTAACATAAGATTGTATGAATATTGACTTGAACAAGTTAAAATAAGGAAAAAGAGATGAAATAATAAAGAAATAAAGAAATTTGATTGAAAATAAATTTGTAAACAGAAAGTTAGAAAAAAGGGAGGTGATCCGTGCCACGAGCCCCTGTGTATAGAACAGCCCTATTGTTACCCTGTAACGGCCGAGTAGTTACGATTGGGTTAACCTATATGAAATTATGACACTAGACATGTTTATATAACGGTTTAAGACAACAACACCTGATTAATTGGTATTTTGATGATACATTCATAAAAATGATACATAATGATGCATAATTACTTCTAATTACATCTTTGAAGATTAAATCAAAACAAAGAAATTAAGTTGTATTTTGTTTTACTTTCATCACACATATCGAAATCATTCGATTAAAAACCTTATCGTGACGTTAAATAGTCTTGAAAAACGTATGTTAATATATGTAAATGTCTTTTTGGATGGGGGGGGGGGCTGGAGCCGCCAAAGCCCCCCTTAAATCCGCCACTGTGTATGATACAATATCAACCATTATCAACAGAAAATGTTTTGACAAGGTTTAATAAATAGGGCTGTGAAAATATATGTGTACATGTATAACAATATGATTTAAAACAATGACATTTTATATGATCAAGATCGTAGTGAAACAAAAATTGTAAACAAAACAAAAGATATATGTACAAACTGAAGATTATGGCACTGCTTCGTACGATTGTCGTTTTCTTAAGTAAGAGATAGTTTTATAAGGATATATATCTATTAGACATTAACATTAGCTGTGTTATATTTTATTTATCATATTTTAAAATGTTATAACAATGTATCGCTTTTGTATATATATATATATATATATATATATGTGTTAGACAAAGATTTGTTAACTCTATCAGTGAAAACGTCGTCTGCTCAATTGTGGGACGAAATTAATCAAGTCTATATATAAGATTTATAAACAACACCTGAAATTGATTGTCAAACAGGTATTTAAAGATGTAATAATGAATGTCGTAGATATATGGTGTGAGCTACTGTAAATACAGCGTGTGTAATACACAAAAAATATTTTTATATATATAGAATTAAATGAAAATAGAAACACGTGGCTGACAAAATTACCTATTATAAATAGGAAATATGAAATAAATAAAAATAAAAAATAAAAGAAACCAAGAACATTACTTATTTTACTATATTTGTATTTTAACTTGTAATTACAGGTATATATTTCAGTTTATCTAGAAGTTATTGATCGAAAAAATGCGTGATGAATAAATTATTCGGGTGAAAAATAACAATAACAAAAGCACGTGGTAATGTTTACATAACAAATCAAATACCATTCAAAAGGAACTACAATCTGAACATTAATACAAAATATATTATTTACAACAAAAGACAAAATATATAAAAAGTATGGTGTACGTCGCTAATCCTCTTCATCACCATTGACGATTTCCCCACCCAGTCTGTATATATCTTGTCTGCTTTTGACAACTAATGGACGAGAAAGTTCAGTTTCCTTAACAAGCACAGAACCATCGTGTGTCCATAAAGAATGTATTTTCCTGTCTACACGCAAAGTATTCAATCTTTTCAACAGGTCATATCTGTGTCTGGTTAAGTTTTCACTTATGAAAGTTTTATCTACATGACCTTTTAGTTCTTTCTTTTTATTAAAAACGATGTGTCTTTGGCGATATGTAAGGAAGCGCACAATTATAGAGATCTTACTATCACGGATTTCTCCAATGGGGTGTGATCTTCCAATATCAGTTAGATTGAGCTTGACTCCTAGTTGGTTTTTACAAATACCAAGGACTAATGAGTCAGTATCAATCGGTGTTTTCACGACATTGCTTCCATTAGTTGGTACTCTGACATTACTGAACCTCAAGCTGGTTCTTCTTGAATACTGTTCTTGTTCTTCAAGCCTTTTTTCTAGGTTACTTATTTTGTTTTTCATTGAACTTATCTGATCATTTTGTTTTTTATTTTGAATTTCCTGAAGAATTAATGCATCTTTGTTGTGCTGGGTGGTTTCTAGATGAGGTTGCATACATTCATCAACTATTTTAGCTATTTTGGGCTTAATAAGTAGCATGACCTTTTCACTTATCAATGGAATAATAGAGTCAATAAACTCTTGATTCTTAAGAGTGGCACAGACAACTTTCGATAGATGCAGAATGATTTCACTTTGGACAGCTGTTGAAAGGGCCTGATCTGTACTGACAGTATTGGAGGTAACAGATTCACTGATCAAGGGTGAACCAAAAGCAGAAAACCTCGCTTGTTTATCAAGTTGTTGCGTAGAAGGCGATGAACTGCTAGGACTACGCTCAGGTTGATCCCTTTTATTACTAGCCTTGGGTGTTTGGGATACAAAACTGTTAAGTTTGGATTGTTTGTCTTTGCTTACTTTGTCGGCCATTTTGAGTTTATTCGACTCGACAAAAATATTTATGTTTGTGAAAAAGTCACTTCACACCGATGAAATAATTTACAAATTCACAACTGAATAAAGTTTGCATAGGACCATCAGAATATTACTGGAAATGCCTATTGTTGTCTAATACATTATTTTTGTCTCATGTTTACTCGCTCTTTTTTTTCCACGCCTTCATGCTCAAGGGCAGGTAAAGATAACAGTCTCATTAAAAACTAACACATATTCTAAATACTGATAGGAACCACAAGGCCTGTGATATCTATTGGGAGATATATACTACATGTGCAGGTGCTGTTGGAACAGTGCTACGTAAATATGGATATGTAAATCCCCTTTTCGTCATTCAAAACTAACACATATTCCAAATACATGTACTTTGAGGAAAAGCATAGGACTGCAAATAACTATAGAACACTCTAAAAAACTTTGATTTACAGAGATGTCTATATATATATCAAACTTATACAGTATCCACGTATTTGATATTTATAAGTGATTAAAGTTCTTTTTTGAAGAATATATATATATTTGATATTTATAAGTCATTAAAGTTCTTTTTTGACGAATATCAAATATATATATATTCGTCAAAAAAGAACTTTAATCACTTATAATTATCAAATACGTGGATACTGTATATATATATATATATATATATATATATATATATATATATATATAAGGTCACCTTTAACTGATCCTGTCATATACAATTTCATATGAATTAAGCCTATTTTAAGAGGTCACCTGTCTTATAAGACCACTTTTTCTTTGTCCCAAATGTGATCTCGTAATACAGGTTTGGTTGTAATCACCGTGCATATTAATGTATGTAGCTATCAGTTGTGGTAACGTAAACTCTGATAGCTGAAGCAACGAATAAAACAGAAGCCAATTACATTTAAATATTGTCAACTGATTTCTATATATACACAATCTACGTTTTGACCCTTTCTCTGATTTGAACTCATTTTGCTGAGTCTGCTTCACATCTTGGCCTACACCTAGAAATTGACAGTGAGTGGAACTCTACTACGCTAAAAGATATAATTTCAATCTTACCATTGTGATCTTTCCATTTACATGCAGCAACATTGCAGCGGCCCCTGTATATGGAGTATATACATCTCAGTTGATACGAAATTCCTGGGTTTGTGGTTCCTCTCATGATTTCCTTGATAGAGGGTTCTGCTAGTAAAGAAGCTTCTGAACCAAGGCTTCCTAAAGGTTCAGTTGAAATCTTCACTTCGAAAATGTTACGGTCGCCACCATGACTTGGTTAAACGTTACAGAATATCTGTGTCACAAATGACCACAGATATATTCCCTTTATCGTAATCACCATTCGATCCTTTCCTAGTAACAGGTCGAGTGTCATTAGTGGGACAGGAACTCCTTACCCTTCAGCAGAACCTGAGCTCAACTCCTGTTTTGGTAGGGTTCGTGTTGCTCAATCGTTTGAACAGACAACACAATGGTCAAAAGAAAAACGACCAAAGGACAAACAACGATCTACAAACCTATGCACATAAAAATAAAGACCGAGTAACACGAAACCCACTAAAAACCCGGGTGAACTCTGGTGCTCCGACAGGGTAAGCAGTTTGAAACCTCATGATTATTCTTGCCATGATTATTCATTCAAACATAGTGCCACTTGCCACATAGAACGGGTAATTTGAACATCATAGACAATGAAAATCATTGTAGATACCTTGCTAAAGGAAACAATACCATTAGCCACAGTCCACAATTTGGATATACAGCTTTTACCAGAAACTATGCCAGATAATGTCGAAAACAAGCAAAAGATGAGGATGATGCCCTTTCAGTATGCGCTAACGCTACTAGGTCATTGATATACATGTATATTCGAATCAGAAAACTCAAAAGGTCAATGATCACAAGAGCAACATCTGTATTCAAACATCCTGGTATTGCTGAAGCCCTGGCCAAGAATCACAGATATAGGAAATTAACAAAAAATATATTTATTTACGGTGAGATTACCTTCCATAACAGTAATGGAAGCTTTCCGTAAATCAGTTGGAATTAAATTTGACAGGGGTCTTTTTCTTGAGGAGATAACACATATATTTTAGAAATGTTTTGACAAGGTTTAATAAATAGGGCTGTGAAAATATATGTGTACATGTATAACAATATGATTTAAAACATTGACATTTTATATGATCAAGATCGTAGTGAAACAAAAATTGTAAACAACACAAAAGATATATGTACAAACTGAAGATTATGGCACTGCTTCGTACGATTGTCGTTTTCTTAAGTAAGAGATAGTTTTATAAGAATATATATCTATTAGACATTAACATTAGCTGTGTTATATTTTATTTATCATATTTTAAAATGTTATAACAATGTATCGCTTTTGTATATATATATGTGTTAGACAAAGATTTGTTAACTCTATCAGTGAAAACGTCGTCTGCTCAATTGTGGGACGAAATTAATCAAGTCTATTTATAAGATTTATAAACAACACCTGAAATTGATTGTCAAACAGGTATTTAAAGATGTAATAATGAATGTCGTAGATATATGGTGTGAGCTACTGTAAATACAGCGTGTGTAATACACAAAAAATATTTTTATATATATAGAATTAAATGAAAATAGAAGCAGTGGCTGACAAAATAACCTATTATAAATAGGAAATATGAAATAAATAAAAATAAAAAATAAAAGAAACCAAGAACATTACTTATTTTACTATATTTGTATTTAACTTGTAATTACAGGTATATATTTCAGTTTATCTAGAAGTTATTGATCGAAAAAATGCGTGATGAATAAATTATTCGGGTGGAAAATAACAATAACAAAAGCACGTGGTAATGTTTACATAACAAATCAAATACCATTCAAAAGGAACTACAATCTGAACATTAATACAAAATATATTATTTACAACAAAAGACAAAATATATAAAAAGTATGGTGTACGTCGCTAATCCTCTTCATCACCATTGACGATTTCCCCACCCAGTCTGTATATATCTTTTGACAACTGCTTTTGACAACTGGACGAGAAAGTTCAGTTTCCTTAACAAGCACAGAACCATCGTGTGTCCATAAAGGATGTATTTTCCTGTCTACACGCAAAGTATTCAATCTTTTCAACAGGTCATATCTGTGTCTGGTTAAGTTTTCACTTATGAAAGTTTTATCTACATGACCTTTTAGTTCTTTCTTTTTACTAAAAACCATGTGTCTTTGGCGATATGTAAGGAAGCGCACAATTATAGAGATCTTACTATCACGGATTTCTCCAATTGGGTGTGATTTTCCAATATCAGTTAGATTGAGCTTGACTCCTAGTTGGTTTTTACAAATACCAAGGACTAATGAGTCAGTATCAATCGGTGTTTTCACGACATTGCTTCCATTAGTTGGTACTCTGACATTACTGAACCTCAAGCTGGTTCTTCTTGAATACTGTTCTTGTTCTTCAAGCCTTTTTTCTAGGTTACTTATTTTGTTTTCCATTGAACTTATCTGATCATTTTGTTTTTTATTTTGAATTTCCTGAAGAATTAATGCATCTTTGTTGTGCTGGATGGTTTCTAGATGAGGTTGCATACATTCATCAACTATTTTAGCTATTTTGGGCTTAATAAGTAGCATGACCTTTTCACTTATCAATGGAATAATAGAGTCAATAAACCCTTGATTCTTAAGAGTGGCACAGACAACTTTCGATAGATGCAGAATGATTTCACTTTGGACAGCTGTTGAAAGGACCTGATCTGTACTGACAGTATTGGAGGTAACAAATTCACTGATCAAGGGTGAACCAAAAGCAGAAAACCTCGCTTGTTTATCAAGTTGTTGCGTAGAAGGCGATGAACTGTCAGGACTACGCTCAGGTTGATCCCTTTTATTACTAGCCTTGGGTGTTTGGGATACAAAACTGTTAAGTTTGGATTGTTTGTCTTTGCTTACTTTGTCGGCCATTTTGAGTTTATTCGACTCGACAAAAATATTTATGTTTGTGAAAAAGTCACTTCACATCCACCGATGAAATAATTTACAAATTCACAACTGAATAAAGTTTGCATAGAACCATCAGAATATTACTGGAAATGCCTATTGTTGTCTAATACATTATTTTTATCTCTTGTTTACTCGCTCTGTTTTTTTCACGCCTTCATGCTCAAGGGCAGGTAAAGATAACAGTCTCATTAAAAACTAACACATATTCTAAATACTGATAGGAACCACAAGGCCTGTGATATCTACTGGGAGATATATACTACATGTGCAGATGCTGTTGGAACAGTGCTACGTAAATATGGATATGTAAATCCCCTTTTCGTCATTCAAAACTAACACATATTCTAAATACATGTACTTTGAGGAAAAGCATAGGACTGCAAATAACTATAGAACACCCTAAAGAACTTTGATTTACAGAGATGTCTATATATATATATCAAACTTATACAGTATCCACGTATTTGATATTTATAAGTGATTAAAGTTCTTTTTTGACGAATATATATATATTTGATATTTATAAGTCATTAAAGTTCTTTTTTGACGAATATCAAATATATATATATTCGTCAAAAAAGAACTTTAATCACTTATAATTATCAAATACGTGGATACTGTATATATATATATATATATATATAAGGTCACCTTTAACTGATCCTGTCATATAAAATTTCATATGAATTAAGCCTATTTTAAGAGGTCACCTGTCTTATAAGACCACTTTTTCTTTGTCCCAAATGTGATCTCGTAATACAGGTTTGGTTGTAATCACCGTGCATATTAATGTATGTAGCTATCAGTTGTGGTAACGTAAACTCTGATAGCTGAAGCAACGAATAAAACAGAAGCCAATTACATTTAAATATTGTCAACTGATTTCTATATATACACAATCTACGTTTTGACCCTTTCTCTGATTTGAACTCATTTTGCTGGGTCTGCTTCACATCTTGGCCTACACCTAGAAATTGACAGTGAGTGGAACTCTACTACGCTAAAAGATATAATTTCAATCTTACCATTGTGATCTTTCCATTTACATGCAGCAACATTGCAGCGGCCCCTGTATATGGAGTATATACATCTCAGTTGATACGAAATTCCTGGGTTTGTGGTTCCTCTCATGATTTCCTTGATAGAGGGTTCTGCTAGTAAAGAAGCTTCTGAACCAAGGCTTCCTAAAGGTTCAGTTGAAATCTTCACTTCGAAAATGTTACGGTCGCCACCATGACTTGGTTAAACGTTACAGAATATCTGTGTCACAAATGACCACAGATATATTCCCTTTATCGTAATCACCATTCGATCCTTTCCTAGTAACAGGTCGAGTGTCATTAGTGGGACAGGAACTCCTTACCCTTCAGCAGAACCTGAGCTCAACTCCTGTTTTGGTAGGGTTCGTGTTGCTCAATCGTTTGAACAGACAACACAATGGTCAAAAGAAAAACGACCAAAGGACAAACAACGATCTACAAACCTATGCACATAAAAATAAAGACCGAGTAACACGAAACCCACTAAAAACCCGGGTGAACTCTGGTGCTCCGACAGGGTAAGCAGTTTGAAACCTCATGATTATTCTTGCCATGATTATTCATTCAAACATAGTGCCACTTGCCACATAGAACGGGTAATTTGAACATCATAGACAATGAAAATCATTGTAGATACCTTGCTAAAGGAAACAATACCATTAGCCACAGTCCACAATTTGGATATACAGCTTTTACCAGAAACTATGCCAGATAATGTCGAAAACAAGCAAAAGATGAAGATGATGCCCTTTCAGTATGCGCTAACGCTACTAGGTCATTGATATACATGTATATTCGAATCAGAAAACTCAAAAGGTCAATGATCACAAGAGCAACATCTGTATTCAAACATCCTGGTATTGCTGAAGCCCTGGCCAAGAATCACAGATATAGGAAATTAACAAAAAATATATTTATTTACGGTGAGATTACCTTCCATAACAGTAATGGAAGCTTTCCGTAAATCAGTTGGAATTAAATTTGACAGGGGTCTTTTTCTTGAGGAGATAACACATATATTTTAGAAATGTTTTGACAAGGTTTAATAAATAGGGCTGTGAAAATATATGTGTACATGTATAACAATATGATTTAAAACATTGACATTTTATATGATCAAGATCGTAGTGAAACAAAAATTGTAAACAACACAAAAGATATATGTACAAACTGAAGATTATGGCACTGCTTCGTACGATTGTCGTTTTCTTAAGTAAGAGATAGTTTTATAAGAATATATATCTATTAGACATTAACATTAGCTGTGTTATATTTTATTTATCATATTTTAAAATGTTATAACAATGTATCGCTTTTGTATATATATATGTGTTAGACAAAGATTTGTTAACTCTATCAGTGAAAACGTCGTCTGCTCAATTGTGGGACGAAATTAATCAAGTCTATTTATAAGATTTATAAACAACACCTGAAATTGATTGTCAAACAGGTATTTAAAGATGTAATAATGAATGTCGTAGATATATGGTGTGAGCTACTGTAAATACAGCGTGTGTAATACACAAAAAATATTTTTATATATATAGAATTAAATGAAAATAGAAGCAGTGGCTGACAAAATAACCTATTATAAATAGGAAATATGAAATAAATAAAAATAAAAAATAAAAGAAACCAAGAACATTACTTATTTTACTATATTTGTATTTAACTTGTAATTACAGGTATATATTTCAGTTTATCTAGAAGTTATTGATCGAAAAAATGCGTGATGAATAAATTATTCGGGTGGAAAATAACAATAACAAAAGCACGTGGTAATGTTTACATAACAAATCAAATACCATTCAAAAGGAACTACAATCTGAACATTAATACAAAATATATTATTTACAACAAAAGACAAAATATATAAAAAGTATGGTGTACGTCGCTAATCCTCTTCATCACCATTGACGATTTCCCCACCCAGTCTGTATATATCTTTTGACAACTGCTTTTGACAACTGGACGAGAAAGTTCAGTTTCCTTAACAAGCACAGAACCATCGTGTGTCCATAAAGGATGTATTTTCCTGTCTACACGCAAAGTATTCAATCTTTTCAACAGGTCATATCTGTGTCTGGTTAAGTTTTCACTTATGAAAGTTTTATCTACATGACCTTTTAGTTCTTTCTTTTTACTAAAAACCATGTGTCTTTGGCGATATGTAAGGAAGCGCACAATTATAGAGATCTTACTATCACGGATTTCTCCAATTGGGTGTGATTTTCCAATATCAGTTAGATTGAGCTTGACTCCTAGTTGGTTTTTACAAATACCAAGGACTAATGAGTCAGTATCAATCGGTGTTTTCACGACATTGCTTCCATTAGTTGGTACTCTGACATTACTGAACCTCAAGCTGGTTCTTCTTGAATACTGTTCTTGTTCTTCAAGCCTTTTTTCTAGGTTACTTATTTTGTTTTTCATTGAACTTATCTGATCATTTTGTTTTTTATTTTGAATTTCCTGAAGAATTAATGCATCTTTGTTGTGCTGGATGGTTTCTAGATGAGGTTGCATACATTCATCAACTATTTTAGCTATTTTGGGCTTAATAAGTAGCATGACCTTTTCACTTATCAATGGAATAATAGAGTCAATAAACCCTTGATTTTTAAGAGTGGCACAGACAACTTTCGATAGATGCAGAATGATTTCACTTTGGACAGCTGTTGAAAGGACCTGATCTGTACTGACAGTATTGGAGGTAACAAATTCACTGATCAAGGGTGAACCAAAAGCAGAAAACCTCGCTTGTTTATCAAGTTGTTGCGTAGAAGGCGATGAACTGTCAGGACTACGCTCAGGTTGATCCCTTTTATTACTAGCCTTGGGTGTTTGGGATACAAAACTGTTAAGTTTGGATTGTTTGTCTTTGCTTACTTTGTCGGCCATTTTGAGTTTATTCGACTCGACAAAAATATTTATGTTTGTGAAAAAGTCACTTCACATCCACCGATGAAATAATTTACAAATTCACAACTGAATAAAGTTTGCATAGAACCATCAGAATATTACTGGAAATGCCTATTGTTGTCTAATACATTATTTTTATCTCTTGTTTACTCGCTCTGTTTTTTTCACGCCTTCATGCTCAAGGGCAGGTAAAGATAACAGTCTCATTAAAAACTAACACATATTCTAAATACTGATAGGAACCACAAGGCCTGTGATATCTACTGGGAGATATATACTACATGTGCAGATGCTGTTGGAACAGTGCTACGTAAATATGGATATGTAAATCCCCTTTTCGTCATTCAAAACTAACACATATTCTAAATACATGTACTTTGAGGAAAAGCATAGGACTGCAAATAACTATAGAACACCCTAAAGAACTTTGATTTACAGAGATGTCTATATATATATATCAAACTTATACAGTATCCACGTATTTGATATTTATAAGTGATTAAAGTTCTTTTTTGACGAATATATATATATTTGATATTTATAAGTCATTAAAGTTCTTTTTTGACGAATATCAAATATATATATATTCGTCAAAAAAGAACTTTAATCACTTATAATTATCAAATACGTGGATACTGTATATATATATATATATATATATAAGGTCACCTTTAACTGATCCTGTCATATAAAATTTCATATGAATTAAGCCTATTTTAAGAGGTCACCTGTCTTATAAGACCACTTTTTCTTTGTCCCAAATGTGATCTCGTAATACAGGTTTGGTTGTAATCACCGTGCATATTAATGTATGTAGCTATCAGTTGTGGTAACGTAAACTCTGATAGCTGAAGCAACGAATAAAACAGAAGCCAATTACATTTAAATATTGTCAACTGATTTCTATATATACACAATCTACGTTTTGACCCTTTCTCTGATTTGAACTCATTTTGCTGAGTCTGCTTCACATCTTGGCCTACACCTAGAAATTGACAGTGAGTGGAACTCTACTACGCTAAAAGATATAATTTCAATCTTACCATTGTGATCTTTCCATTTACATGCAGCAACATTGCAGCGGCCCCTGTATATGGAGTATATACATCTCAGTTGATACGAAATTCCTGGGTTTGTGGTTCCTCTCATGATTTCCTTGATAGAGGGTTCTGCTAGTAAAGAAGCTTCTGAACCAAGGCTTCCTAAAGGTTCAGTTGAAATCTTCACTTCGAAAATGTTACGGTCGCCACCATGACTTGGTTAAACGTTACAGAATATCTGTGTCACAAATGACCACAGATATATTCCCTTTATCGTAATCACCATTCGATCCTTTCCTAGTAACAGGTCGAGTGTCATTAGTGGGACAGGAACTCCTTACCCTTCAGCAGAACCTGAGCTCAACTCCTGTTTTGGTAGGGTTCGTGTTGCTCAATCGTTTGAACAGACAACACAATGGTCAAAAGAAAAACGACCAAAGGACAAACAACGATCTACAAACCTATGCACATAAAAATAAAGACCGAGTAACACGAAACCCACTAAAAACCCGGGTGAACTCTGGTGCTCCGACAGGGTAAGCAGTTTGAAACCTCATGATTATTCTTGCCATGATTATTCATTCAAACATAGTGCCACTTGCCACATAGAACGGGTAATTTGAACATCATAGACAATGAAAATCATTGTAGATACCTTGCTAAAGGAAACAATACCATTAGCCACAGTCCACAATTTGGATATACAGCTTTTACCAGAAACTATGCCAGATAATGTCGAAAACAAGCAAAAGATGAGGATGATGCCCTTTCAGTATGCGCTAACGCTACTAGGTCATTGATATACATGTATATTCGAATCAGAAAACTCAAAAGGTCAATGATCACAAGAGCAACATCTGTATTCAAACATCCTGGTATTGCTGAAGCCCTGGCCAAGATTCACAGATATAGGAAATTAACAAAAAATATATTTATTTACGGTGAGATTACCTTCCATAACAGTAATGGAAGCTTTCCGTAAATCAGTTGGAATTAAATTTGACAGGGGTCTTTTTCTTGAGGAGATAACACATATATTTTAGATAAAAATATGTAAATTTATTCACTTGAATATCCTCTAGTTTTCGCTTGATTAAAATAAAATGTAATTGTTTGCATTTTAATTCAAAACGGATCGGATGGATCATCAGTAATATTCACCATCAGTAATTCCATTAAATATTTGTGAAGGAAATCCTAAAAGAACACAACTGGAATTTAAATTCTCAAACTATGTGTGTCGTTTATACGTTCATCAGAAGAGTTTGAAGTTACCAAAGAGTAATAAAAATCCGTAAATTAAAGAAGGACAGACAACACAATGGCCAAAGGACAAAAAAGGACAAAAGGACACACAACGATCTACAAAGCATACACATAAAACTATAGATCGAGTCACAGGAACCCCACTAAAAACCGGGGGTGACCTCAGGTGATCCGTAAGGGTCAGCAGTTCCTGTTTAGATGTTTAATTAAGCAATAATGGATTGTATATGATAGGATGGCACCTATTGTTTTTTATAATTCACTAAATTTAACCCGAAATCAAATATTGCCAAAAAATCGTTTCTAACTCTGTTACAAGACAAGCCAAATTCAATTTTTAAATGTCTTTTGTTTTACCTATCAAAGGTTTTAATCTAATGTTTGTGTTTTAACATCCGAAATATATATACGCTCGTTGTGCTGCAAGAATCATAGACACAGCTCTCAAAAGGAGCGGGTCGTAAATAAATACCACACATCTTGCACGTAATTTGTCTCAAATTGCATCAGTTCATTTTATTTTAAACATATTTTATTGTCTAAATAATGACAAAAGGATCAGACACAAGTTTTTCAACTTAGTATTGACTTCTCCATATACATACAATATACAATATACAATATGATATGCATTATCATTACATAATGTCTCTAAAAATATTTAACATGAAGACATGAAACAATAAATGTAGCAATAAAGCAGAATGCGACAATGGAATATCATTAACAGTAACCAATCAAACAGACCCGGGTATGAAAAAACTGGAACATAGACAGTAGCACATGTTGTTAGTTATTGGATTAATAATACATTATTTCGCTAAATGTAAGTAATTTTAGTTCACTTTGTGTATCATAATATGGTTTTAAATATGAGTTATCCATTGTCGCATACTGTTGTAAACAAAAATAAAATAAAAGAAGAAATAAAAATAAAAATAAAAATAATCTTTCGAGGTCAGTCATGAACGGTAAACAATATAAATATCAAAACACCTTATCATACAGTAGTCACTTTATGGTGAAACGACCTGTGTCTTGAATACATTTTTGAACTTGCAAGAACATTTGTGTATTGGTTCATTGTAAGCAACATTTGTACCGTCTTTCATCAAAGACGGTATAAATAACCAATCACAAAGCATGGCAACGGTGTAAATGCTCTCAGCAGTACCATCGGATAAAAATATAACACAGCCATGAGGCATCACAAATGGAAACAAATGTTTGGTGTAAACAATGGTTCTGCTATTAACCGGCACGTTTCTCCGTAAGGGAGATCGGGTTCAATTCGTGAAACTGGTGACAATCTAGACAGGACATATAATATATATTAAAAAACCCCACACCAATCACATGTTGGATATTAAATAGAAATGTGATTTCCCTTTACATGAAAATGCTGAATGCATTTCACACATCTCATTCCAATAGGAATGAAACATATTATACCATATGGATCGTATTCGGATTATTCATTTCACCTATCCTATATTTGGAAAAGCACATGATCCTCACCCAAATTATTTGATTATGTCTAAATCTTATGGTAATTTTATGATATCTTCACATGTATTTCGTATGATATTGACATAATCATGATCACATGATCTTGAAACGAAAAGATAATAAAAAAAATCACGTGTAACATTTTCCGCTGTGTATGTTCAGTGATTAGATGTTTAATTTAATGAGCTTAAACAGCATCGGTGGTACATTGCATTGCGGTTAGATTTCTCATCTAGATTGTTCGATCTCTCTGTCTGGTTAACACAAAGCAGACAACAACCATGACATCATCAAAAAGAATCGCAATGACGAGGCTAAAACAATGTTCACGTTCCGTTAAACAACTTTTTTTTACTCTTCTCTGTCAAAGGTTTGAAATAACAAAAGCTAAATATTTGAGACAGCATACATTAATATACCGGTAAAAACGTACATTTGTTGAACCCACACAGCAGGGTGTTACAGATCTTTAACAACATTGACCACAATCTATATATAGTCCTCCAATATTGGAATAACAGCAGGAAACTTGATAAGAATGCATGACTAAAAGGGTTCTGTCCTACAAATTGACATTTTGTTATGCTTGGTGGACGTGTTTTTCAACAGTCAGCATACTTATGGGTACAAACTGCACTCCTCTTTCAGTCATATTTTCCTTTATTCGTATGAATCAGACTTCATAAAGGGGCTTCTCAAGAAAAACGAAAAGAAGTTATCCCGATCCTTTAATTTCACGTTCCGTTATATAGATTATGTCCTTTCACTAAATAATTCTCATTTTGGTGATTTTGTTGATTGCATCTATCCCATTGTGCTTGAAATAAATGATACCACTTATACAGCTATGTTCTGTTTCATACCTCGAAATTGACAGTGAGAGCTGGTTATGAACGTAGCTTTATGACAAGAGAGATGATTTTAGGTATCCCATCGTGAACATTCCATTTATATATAGCATCATTCCAGCAACACCTGCATATGGAACATATATATCTAAAAGCTTTTGGTTCCTATCAGGATTTCCTTGATAGAGGGTTCCTGCTAACAAGGAAGCTACTGAATCAAAGGTTCCTATTGGTTAATTTGAAGTCATCACTTCGACAGATTTATCGCCCCCACTGTCAAAAGTTTTAAATAAGAAGGGCAAAATACTAGAGAAAGCATCAATTAATATAACAGCCGTAAATATGTTGAACCCACACAACAGGGCGTAACACATCTTTAACAACATTGACCACAATCTATATATAGCTCTTCAATATTGAAATAACAGTAGGAAACTTGATAAAATGCATAACTAAAAGGTTCATGTTCTAAAAATTTACATTGCATGACGTCTGTTTTGATAGATATTATATTTGCAGAGAGAAAAACATCTTGAAAAATGTCAAAAATATTAATTTTCAGTGAAATACGAGCTACGGTGTAACATACACAACATCAAAATAACTTGAATCATGTTTATCGGTATTTTGTGCCGGATTCCTTTGAAGTGTACTAATAGATAAATCTAGGGCCGACGTACTAGACCATATTAGAAATTTATTGGGTCAGTTCATCATTTGACATGCGCTGACCAACGCGGAAGGATATGTACTGTGACGCAATCATGCTAGGTCAATGTCGGTCGTCGCTATTTGAAAACAATGCCACACTCTTTCTGGAAGTAAATTGTAAAATGCGGTTGTTTGCAATAAAATATTCAATTAAATTTGAAGAAAAAATAAATTAATATAATTCACTTTGCTTCCACGGTAAATTCCTATTAATTACACAACATCTTGGCGAGATTTCCACTGGGAAATCTTCTGCTATGCGAAAATCTACAAAAATACATGCAACATGAACTATTTTAAGATGATCAACTAAAAAAATCTAGATGTCGTGATGTTCTATTTGCAATATACACTAGCTACTAAAAATGTACTAAGATTCAACATAAACAAAGTACTATCCAGTAACCAGAAAAATGACACTCTTTTTTACGCCTAGATCATTATTTGATGGTATGATGTTTCTCACGGCATGTGATGATGATTTTATCTTAAAATGAGTCATGACACGCACATTATCACGTGTACACAGAAAAAACTGTTTCAATTCTTAAAATATAATAATATATGTTCACTTAGTGCAATTTTCAATTAATCAATTTCCAAATTATGCGGGTTATCCACAACATATGCACAAATTTGAGGAACGGTGAAAATGACGTCACATTCATAGTTCAACTGAAAATGAAGCGCGTGCGGTTTGAATGAATGACGCTTCACAAACCAAAAAAAACGCTAAAAAGTAGTCCCCAAATAGAATAGTTTTTGCATGGAAATAAATAGAGTTTAGACCCGAAATCTTTTCTGTATCTGCAAAAAAATCTTTTTTCCAACGTTTTAATGATCTTTGGATGTAAATTACCGATAAACAAAATAAAGGGCTATTTGTTTTCGATACTCTCTTTATCAGGACCTTCATCTGGCTCACCCTATCGGGTTCGCCAGATAATGGTCCTGATAAAGACAGTATCGAAAACAAAATGCCCTTTATTCTATATATTTAGTTTTGTTTAATTAAAGAACTGATAATCAACGGACTAATGATATCATATTATTATTTTAAATGATTGACGATAATAACGAATTACACATTGGAAAATATTGTTGAAAGTGGCGTTAAAGTCCATAACCCTAATCCCTACAAATTGGACATATAGCTTAGCAACCAGTTTGTGACTATTTTTGGCTTTGTACAAAAAAGGGGTGATAATGTTTTAATGTCTTGAATTTTAATCGTATAAAAGGTTATGATTTAATAAGTATTTATATCTAATGCTTTATAATTTAATGTCTGATTGGGATCTACTTGACATACGAGACCAATCAAACACACCTATCTTCCGAGGGAAAAATACTACTACTTAATTTTTGCACGGACGAGGGAACTTGTCCAACACATATTGTATTGTGCTGAGTTTGTTTTTCTTCTTCTTGTGTACCTTATGTTCCCAATTTCTCTGGATTGTCCATTTTTGATTGCCACTTCGGTATTCTCCAACGTTTATTTGCATTAGTTCGCAGTGAACAACAGTTTGTTAGAAGTGATCGCATATGACTTTTTGCAATCAAAGATCTCCCCCTTTTTTCTGGTTGTTTGATGTAGTTGTTTTTTTTAACAGGAAGCAGTTTTGGAAATACTTTCTGGTGGAAAAGACTACACAGACAGCCCCTCCTCCCAACCAGCCGCAATTTCCAGACAAAATTGATCAATCTTATGAAAACGTAGATATGAAATTTCCTGCACACGACGCGTTTCTGGAATAATATTCATCATGTACGTCCAAAATAGAAAGATAAGCTATATCAAGAAGACAGCGACAACTGTAAAAAACAAAACCCTGAACTTTCTTGGTGATAGACACGAGTTATTACAGACATGTGAGGAAGAGGGGATTCAAAAGATCTAAAAATGAAGGTCTGACGTTCTATAAGATTCGATATGGCTCTTCAGTGGTGCTAAAGACTAGTGTTCATTGCTAATGATGATGACGACGATGATGATGATGATGAAGATGATGGTGATGATGACGAAGAAGATGATGATGTAAAAAACGTGCTTAAGTTAATTCTAATTAGTTCGGAATCAGGATAATGTGAACGAGAGAAGGGACACGTCTCCCCGCGGAAAATTGTTTCAATGAGCTAGCACTATGAAGATCCAACTAAGCGTTTTTGTCTGGTAGAAAGCGGACATCATCATCATGTCATCGAATGTAACTTGTTCTCGACATGATATAGCTAGCAAATTGCTCATTTGGTGTTAAACAACAATCATTCACTCACTAGACAGGTGATTTAGCTCTACATTCATCTTCTAAAGTCGCTTACATATACTATTCATATTGGAATGAAAACAACGAACATTATGGCTCATTCCGATGATTCAGTTTTTAGTTTTCCGTGTTTTCCTGTGCTTTTATGATTTGTTTGTGTTCGTGCTGTTTCTTGTGTGCCCAGTGTTACTAGTGTCTCTAGATTGTCCATTCTAGATTGCCCCTTCGGTTTTCTCTATCGTATTTTCACTTCGGAAAATGAACATATCATACAATTTGAAATGCACATGTTTCTCATTCAAACCGGACACCATGTGATTATGTCTAAATCTTATGGCAAGTTTATGATGTCTTCACGTATATTTCGTATAATATTGACATACTCATGATCAGATGATCTTGAAACGAAAAGATAATAAAAAAAATCACGAGTAACATTTTCTGCTGTGTATGTTCAGTGATTATATGTTTAATTTAATGAGTTTAAACAGCATCGGTGGTAGATTGTATTACGATTAGATTGTCTTATCTTGATTGTTTGATCTCTCTGTCGGGTCAACCCAAAGCAGACAGCAAATATGACCTCATACAAAAGTAAATCTTAGAAGAGGCTTAAACACTGTCCACGTTGCATAAGATGACACCTTTTACTTTCTTTGCCAAAAATATAAATAACAAGGAACTAAATATTTGAGACAACATCAATTAATATAACAACTGTAAATTTGTTGAACCCACACAACAGGGTGTAGCACATCTTTGACAACATTGACCACAATCTATATATAGCTCTTCAATATTGGAATAACAGGAGGAATATTGATAAAATACATAACTAAAAGGTTTATGTCCTAAAAATTCACATTGTATTACGTCTGTTTTGATAAATATTATATTTGGAGAAAACAAACATCTTGAAAAAATGACAAAAAGTAAATTTTCAGTGAAATACGAGTTACTGTGTAACATACACAACATCTAGATGACTTGAATGATGTACATAGGCTTTATCGAATTCAAGAACTAAAAATCGACGGACATTATAATATCATATTATTGTAAATTATTGACGATAATAAATAAACAATCAGTAAAAGTATATTTTAGTATGAAGTATGTGATTATTTATAATCTTATAATAAAAAAAAAGAATGCTAATTTACACAAGACTTGTTTTTTTTTGCTTATTTTAATCGTACTAAAAGTTTTAATCTAATAATTGGTTGACCTTTCTGGAATATCTGTGTCACAAATGACCACGGATATGTTCCACTTGTCGTAAACACTTATCGGTCCTTTCCTCATTCATGACTTATCACCGGGTGTGTAACTAGATTAACACGACGGGTGCCACTAGTGGAGCAGGAACTGATTACCCTTCCGGAACACCTGAGTTCACCCCCGGTGTTTAGTAGGTTTCGTGTTACTCGATCTTTAGTTTTATGTGTATGTTTAGTAGATCGTTGTTTGTCCTTTTATACGTTTTCTTTTGGCCATTGTGTTGTCTGTTCTTCTTCGATATACGGATTCTAATTACCTCTTTGGTGTCGTCAAATTCTTCTTATTTATATTTAATGCTTTATAATGTAATCTCTGAATGGGATCTGCTTGATAAGTGGGACTAATCAAACACACATATCTTCCGAGGGAAAGATAATACTACACTTAATATCTACACGGACGAGACAACTTGTCTAACACATATTATGTTGTGTTGTGTTTTGTTTCTTCGTCTTGTGTACCCTATGTCCCCAGTTTCTCTGGATTGTCCATTTTTGATTGCCACTTCGGTATTCTCTACCGTTTATTTGCATCAGTTCCCAGTGAACAACAGTTTGTTAGAAATGATCGTATATGACTTTTTACAATCAAGCATCTCCTTTTTCTTGTTGTTTGACGTAGTCGTTTTTTAACACCAAGCAATCTTGGAAATACTTTGTGGTGGAAAATAGAGTACTCAGACAAAAATCCCAACCTGCCGCAATTTCCAGACGTTTCTGGAATAACCTTGATCATGTAAGTTCAAAATAGAAAGATAAGCTATATCGTGTACACAACGACAACTGTAAATAACGAACTCTCGCCTTTATTGGTGATAGACACTAGTCGTTTCAGACATGTTAATAGACTCACATGTTGTGAATCTAATCACAAAGAGTTTGAAGATACCAAAGGGTGTAATCAGAATCCGTATATCGGAGAAGAACAGACAAAACAATGGCCAAATTGAAAAAGTACAAAAGGACAAACAACGATTTACAAAGCATACATGAACTCCGCTAAAAGCTGGTGGTGACCTCAGGTGCTCCGGAAGGGTAAGCAGTTCCTGCACTACTAGTTGCACCCGTCATGTTAATCTAGTTATAAACCCGGTGATAAGTCACGAATGAGGAAAGGACCGGGAAGTCTTTGCGACAAGTGGAACATATCCGTGGTCATTTGTGGCACAGATATTCCAGAACGGTCAACCAAGTCAACAGTTTTAACTGAATTCCCACGATCTACTAACCATCCATAAAATCAGCAATTATTGCTTTTTAACTGACGAAAAATTAATATGATAATTATTCAATTAATATTTTGGAGCGGTTATTAATCAGACTATTGTATTTTGCATGTTGTTTGTCATCACCATAGGCAGTATTCAAGAATGATTGCTTATGTGGGGAATAGGGGACACAAAAGACCAAACAATGAAGGTCTGACGTTCTATAAGATTCGCTATAACTCCTAAATGGTGATAAAGGATCATGATCACTGATGATGATGTCAAACAACGTCCTTGAATCCCAAAGAATTCACATATTAGGTTTCATTGTTTAGAAAAATAACAAATAACGTGACACCCCCCCCCCCCCCCCCCATTCGTACACTTTCGGTGTACATTTTATTACCAACAAGTTACTCATTTGGAGTTGGCCTCTGAGATAGTTATATGTAAACCAACATTAGGCCATGATGGCACAATTCAAAAACATATATGCTTAGGCCAAAGTACTGGCAACATATAACTCCATGATATACTGTTTGTAAATTTGTTCTCGTAATGAATACATCTGACAACAATCAATCAATCAATCAATCAATAATATAATAGTCATTAATCTGGCAGTGACCACGAAAGGTGTGAACGTTGATCTGAGTGGCAGCGGACCAAACTTAATGTAAGTATATTCGTTGAAACCCAAAGGTAATAGATATTGACGACAGTGTGTAAATAAAATTTCAGTAATATGTGAATAAAGTTTAAAGGGTGTTCTCTTCTTGTGACAGAAGGTTCACAATGCCATATGGTATATTTAAAGGAGTTGAATTCGAGGATTTTTAATGATCTACCCAGTGTCTACGTGATTTGAATACTAACTTAATGGTTGCGTATAGTGTAGTGTAGTTCATGGGGTTGCTTACATAATAGACAATATATGTTTCGAAAAAAACCACACCAATCACATTTTGGATATTTAATAGAAAGGCGATTTTCCTTTACACGATGAAATGATGAAGGAGTTTAACACAACCGGGTGTAACAGTACATTGATAATAGTGACCGCAATCTATTTTTTAGACTTCAAATATTGAAACGATAAACACAATAGCTAATCAGAAGCTCTATATAATAAAACTGATATTGTACGACG
Organism: Bathymodiolus septemdierum; assembly: GCA_963383655.1. Classification (NCBI taxonomy): domain Eukaryota; kingdom Metazoa; phylum Mollusca; class Bivalvia; order Mytilida; family Modiolidae; genus Bathymodiolus; species Bathymodiolus septemdierum. The sequence continues at coordinate 53,893,063 of OY726519.1, forward strand.
TCCTGTTTTGTTGACATGATTAAAAAAATGAAAAAAAAACAATCTTGGGGAAAATGGATAAAAATCCATTGATTTACAATAAACTTATCTTGCTTTAGAATAATGCAAGCTTTCCGTAAATATGCGTCACAGTTCGAATGAAATTTTATTCTGCTATTTTTTTTTCTTGAGATAAAATGTTTGTTTGTTTGATGGTGCTTAGCGCCACGTCAACAATATGTCAGTTATCTCGTGGCGGTCAGTTTTGGTGGAGAAAACCGGAAGACTCGGAGAAAACCAACGACCTGTCGCAAGTCACTGACAAACCTTATCACATAATGTTGCAAACCTCGCCCTGATCGAGATTCGAACTCACATCAGTGGTGAAAGGCACTGATTGCATAGGTAGTTATAAATCCAACTACCATACGATCACGACCACGTCTTGAGACGACAGAAATAAGATTAGAAAAGAAATGTAAAGTTCCTCACTTTCAATTTCTCTAGTTTTTACTAATTGTTTTGTCACGAAATATCATTTTTGCATTTTAGTAAAAAAAAGAAAAAAGAAAAAAGGATGGATTTTAAGTTAGTCTAACGTATTAGCGTTGTAATCGGTTCGAGTGCAGTTGAGTCCCGGTCGGAGTGTCCGAGTGAAGTGACATATCTATCTGCGGACTGTTGTTCAGTGAGCTAGCACCATAACAGCACAATAAAGCGTGTTGGTCTGGTACGAAACGGACATTATCATTTCATAGAAGAGTAAATTGTTCTCGACATAATATAGCTAAATACACTCATTCACATAGTTATACTATGAAACATTTCAATCAAATTGGCGTTCTCTCCAATATATTTATGCAAACTATGTATGTCCTTTATACGTTGATCAGATATGTAATTAGGATATAGTACATGTGATAAGATAGGGTGGGACTTCTGCTTTGACAATTCACTAACTTTAAAAACGACACCAGATTTCTGCAAAACATCGAAAGAAACAACAAACAAATTTTGAAATTACAGTGTAACATACAAACATCTAGATGGCTTGAGGGCTATGGTTACGGTGTTTAACGTCACTTTCAACAATGTTCGAGCTATGTCATTCTAGATGGCTTGAATCGTGCACATTAGTTCTGACTAATTTAATAGTTGGACATCAACCGATATGTAAACACCATATTCTGTTATTATAAATATTTAGCAATAATAAAGAAATAAGCATTGAATGTATGGTGTGCGACCATTTCTTGCTTTGTTGCAAAACAAACATAGTATAATTTTTAAATGTTTTTTTGTTGCTTTTCCGGTATTACATATTTTAATGTTATTAAGAAGTACTTTCTTACTTTTAGTGTACGAAAGGCATGTGCGCTTGTTGTGTTGAAAGAATCAATCACACAACTCGCACTAGGAACGGGACGTAAATTATTTTTATGTATGTTATTTGTATATATTTATGCATACCGGTGTCCAACAAGATGTTTTCCATATCAGATGATGTTAGTGTCGTTTAACAGGAACATGATGGGTGTCACTTGTGGAACAGGAACTGCTAACAATTCCGGAGTCACTCCGGTTTTAATTGGGGGTTCTTATTGCTCTATCTAAAATTTTCTTTTTTTGCTACAGGATTCTTGAACATAAGAGAGAACATGGATCAGTTCATAGTGGACCAAGTTTGTTAGCAGTTGTCATTTTCCTGGTGTCTTCTTCGATAGGATTAGATTATTAGGCGTTTAACGCCACTCCACCTTCACACAATTTTGTGGCGCTATGTTTCATTTGGGAAGAATAGCGGAATTCTCACAGAAACCTTAATTACTTACTAGTATTACATTAAGTTGTATCATGTACACCTCAACACCTGCAAATATCGATATCCCGGACGATATTAATGAAAGATGTAGATGTAAACCCTGCAATACCATCGAACCACTAAAATCATTGTATCAATACGAAAACATCTATGTATATTACCTATAGTATACATTCCTGTTTGTAATCTTGTTCTCGTCATGAATATAGCTTAATCGATCAAAATATGGACAACCGAGAGACACAGTCGTCAATGAACATAAGACACAGAACGAGGATAAACAGAACATAAAATCACAACATACAGATAAATAAAAAAAAGATAAGCAACAAGGTCCAACTGAAAATCAAGATCACTTGACATTGTACAGGAATATTGTATATAGATCGTCCCTTAATAAGAAAATAAATGTGTCGTATTAGTGTTAATTCCATAGTTTAAATCTTAAATACAAGTCAGTGGAAGTAGTTTTATAGGTATGGTTTGTAGATCGTTGTTTGTCCTTTTGTCATTTTTCTTTTGGCCATTGTGTTGTCTATTCTCTTTCGATATACGGATTCTGATTATTCCTTCGGTACTTTTAAACTCTTCTTACAACAGTGAAAATACTGTTTGAGATTAGCTAGAATTTATTTTCTATTTAATTTAGAACAAGGTCTAAAGATTCATTGACCTTGAGACATGTAGATAATATATTTATTTGATGAACACCGTTAATCGTAATGATAATACATTTGTATATATATATTTATCATAATTACTTAACAAGTTACATTTCCAGAAAACGATGTTTGCGCTGAAAATATGTTTTTCACAAAATATGCAACACACTGCTTACAATCATTTGAATATGTAAATATTTATTTGTATTACTTAAATAAACATTAAGTAAAATAAAGACATCAAGGTACATTTTATATCTACTCAATATATCTAAATATATGAAACCTAGCTAACCACAGATCATTCATGACCTCTTTAAACATTCCCTCTGGTAAAGAGTCTGAGGATTTATCCTATTTATATTGGATACCTAAACTCCATAAGACACCATACAAAGAAAGGTACATAGCGAGATCATCAATTTGTTCGACGAAAGAATTTTCTATTCACCTGACAAAGATTCTGTCTGCAGTAAAAGAGGGACAACAGAAATATTGTGAAACTGTTTACTCGCGTAGTGGCATAAATCACATGTGGATTTTGAAAAACTCTAAAGATCTTTTGGATAACCTTAAATCAAGATCTTTCTCTCAGGTATCCTCCATCAAACTTTTGATTTTTCAACTCTATATACCACCCTACCGCATGACAAATTAAAAACCCGCTTAAAAGAAACAATTCACAAAGCATTCAGTCATAGAAACTATGGCTCAAAATTTGTTGTGTTAGGCTATAATTCCACATATTTTTCAAACAAAATACAAAAAGGTAAAACATGCTACTCCAAGGAACAAGTGATCAGTATGCTGGAGTTCCTCATCGATAACATATTTGTCTCCTTTGGAGGGATACTGTTTCAGCAGGTCATCGGCATACCAATGGGTACGAATTGTGCCCCTTTTCTAGCCGATTTATTTTTATACTCATATGAGTCGGAGTTTCTTCAAAAGCTTGTAAAAGATAAGACGATTCATGAGGCTAGAGCCTTTAATTTCACATACAGGTATATTGATGACGTTTTATCTATCAATAATTCTAGATTTGCAGAATTTCTTCCATTGATATATCCTCCAGAGCTGGAAGTTAAAGAGACCACCGATACCGCTTCGTCCGCATCATTTTTGGACTTATACCTCGAATTTGACGACAGTGGTCAAATCAGTACTCAATTTTAAGATCATAAATTTTCCAAACATGTGCAGCAATATACCAGCTTCTCCTGCATATGGTGTTTACATCTCGCAATTGATTCGTTATGCAAGGGCCAGTAGCAATTATTCTGATTTCATGAAACGTCTTCTTCATCTGAGAAACAGGCTACTGGACCAGGGATATGCAAAGATTCGCCTTATTCGATCTTTTATAAAGTTTATATTCCGATACCAAGATCTTGTCGAAATGTATTCCGTCTCTGCAGAAAAGATTATAAACGATGGATTTTCATATAGTGAAAATGTATAAAAATAAGGTTTCAACAAAAATGTCAAAAATATTTTTTTTTAATAAATGTGTGACGAAAAAATGTTTTTGACATTTGGCGCTGATTTGACAACTGTTTTACCTGTTTTGTTCAAGTATTGTTGTAAATACTGTTATAGTGACAGCCGAAAACTTTGAGCCGTAATGAGAGGGGGAGGTTTGGCGCTTTAAAATCTGATTCAACCCACCATTTCTTTAGAAATGCCTGTACCAAGTCAGGGTCATTACGGTTTTCACAGTTTTCCGGTTGTTGACTGATTTTGTCTGTTTATATACTTATGAGTTTTGACTTTCCCTTTGTAAGATTGTTCGGAGTTCGGTAATGTTGTTATTACCCTTATTATTGAATGAATTGTAACCTCATTTGTCATATTTTTCGCAATTTAGTCATATAATATGAATTAGTTAGTGAATGATTGTTGCTCAGCGCCAAGTGGTCAAGTTGTCAGCTTTATCATGATGAGAACACGTTTCCTTTTGATGAGATGTCGATGATGTCTGTATTGTACTAGACCAACATCCAGTGAGATGACAATGATGTCTGTATTGTACTAGACCAACATCCAGTGAGATGACGATGATGTCTGTATTGTACTAGACCAACATCCAATGAGATGACGATGATGTCTGTATTCTACTAGACCAACATCCAGAGTTAATTAGAATTGTATAGTGCCAACTCCATGAAACAACAACTTGAATATTAATTGATATTTGTTGCATCTTTGCCGCACACAACATTAACAAGTTAGAGCAAATACTGGCTAGCTCGGAGTCAGGATAATGTACATGAGTTGACACGAGCGTTTACCTGTCAGCTGTTGTGTCTGTGAACTAGCTTTATATCAGTACAACTAATGATTAGCACCAAACAGACATAATCAACATCTCATCAAAAAGTCACTTGCTCACATGGCATTAAACAGATCCACTCACCAACCCACTCTGTAAGGTACAGGTACTAAAGCATACAAATACGGAAATGTATAACAGATACGACATGAATATTGTAAATAAGGGTAATAACAAAATTACCGAACTCCGAACAATCGTACAAAGGGAAAGTCAAAACTCATAAGTATATAAACAGAAAAAATCAGTCAACAACCGGAAAACTGTGAAAACCGTAATGACCCTCACTCGGTACAGGCATTTCTAAAGAAATGGTGGGTTGAATCAGATTTTAAAGCGCCAAACCTCCCGCTTTCATTACGGCTCAAAGGTTCCGGCTGGTCTCTATGACAGTATTATAACAATACTGGCATTGTAGATTATCACAGTGGTAGCGATTATTTAATATGACGAGTTAGATTGCTGTCATATTAAAATAATAAATATATATGTATCATCTACATACACTTAAACACATGTCCTATGTCTATCCCTAGATTCGACTTGCGAGACAAGGCAACATTTCGACTATTGAAGCTATATTTATTTTTATTGTGGATGTGGACTAGGGTGCTGGAATAAGGCTGCAGTGGATTAATCATGTGAGCGTAGAGAACAATTATTTGTCAGCTCAAAAATGTAATGCTAACACTGTTGTGTTACATTTTCAGATGTATATAATTATAAATTGTAATAGTAGGGAACTAATGGTGTTTTATCTAGATTTAACACTGTATATTAAATGTAAATATTAAGTTACAAATAGTTGTTTATATTTACATTCAGAACTTATGATATACCAGTAAATGACGTACAGACACATTGTAAATAATTGAGGAAATTTTAATTTTTGTTGAGTTATTTTCATATTGCATTGCAATGAACTTAAATGTAGATTGATGTCAATCACAACATCTGAATCACGGAAAGACCATATTTGGAATTCGTCTAATTAGCTTGACAATACATGCATATAATTTTCATGTTTTTTTGTTCTAACATTCTTAATCTTCAAAATCACTTTTTGATGGATTTTATTTTATTTATTGATGCTATTGCTATTACAAAGGTTAAATTTTTTAAAAGGAAAACCATGGTCTCTTTTCTATTTGATATTAAAGTAAGCAAACATGATAACATTATCGAGTCCATGGGAAGTTGACTATATACGAACATTATAAGCAGCTGCCTTCATACAAGAATAGATAACCAAAGTTATACTTTACCACGAATGTCAGTTATGCTAAACAATTATGACCATAACTATTTGACACTAAGGCAAACACAACAGGCAACTACACAAAACAGTGCAATCAAATCTTTCTTTTTTTCAATTTAAATATATTCAACAACGTCAATACAACAAAATAGAAAGCCAAAACCATCAAAATATTTAAAATGATTGATTGGTTGTTTTACCTCCTCAGGCCAAGAACAATACGACAATAAGTACAAAGTATACAGAAACCAACGAGAGGTAGGGAACAACCAGGGTAACGACTATTGACTGCCACAGGGAAGAATAGAGAGTTGGGTTTAGAAGAATAAAGAAAAACCTTTGTAATTATTATTTAGCATGAATGAATAGGGGCATTGGAAACCGGCACCAGCATGCATACCCTCACAAAAAACAGTATCAATAACCCCCACAAAAAAAGAAGACGCACACCCATGCCAAAAAGGGGTACGGAAGAAACACAACAAACAAGTTACAAGCACAAAGTTGAACTAAATCGCAACACTTTAAAACGAGATCATCAAGCAAGCACATGCAAGCAAACAACCAAAAAATAAAAAAAATAAAAAAACAACAAAGAAAGAAAACAGCAAACAAACCAGACAAACGAACAAACAAAAATGAGTAATCAATGAAAAAGGGATGGTTTCAATGTTACTAGAAATAACCCGGTCAGCTTAGGTGTTGATATATTTTTAAAGTAAGACATTTGGGTGATAATTGATGTCTGAATTTGAACGGAAATTGTTTTTATGTAGAGATATTAAATTAACAGAATACATAAATATAGTATTATAAATAAAAGGTGTAGCAAATCCAAAGAAACCAAAGTATTACGTTGTATGATGTCGGTTTAGAGTACAATGAGAAAATAATAATTCTAATAGCGGTATTCACAGAAGCTTTGGTAATTAAAGGTTTAGGTTTATGGTGTTTAACGCGACATTCAACAATATTTCAGCTATATGGTGGCGGTCAGGTTTATTGGTGGAAGAAACCGGAGTAGCCAGAGAAAACCACCGACCTGTAGCAAGTCACTGGCAAACTTTATCAAATAATGTTGTATCGAGTACACTTCGTCGTGAACGGGGTTCGAACTCACAACTTTAGTGATGATAGGCACTGATTGCGCTGGTTGTTATAAATCTAACTACCATATGATCACGACCACGACAGCCCCGACTTGTAATCAAATGAAAAAAAAAAATTACCACACTGTCGGTATGATTTGGTTAAATCAGATTGTTCGGAGTTCGGTAATGTTGTTATTACCCTTATTATTGAATGAATTGTAACCTCATTTGTCATATTTTTCGCAATTTAGTCATATGATATGAATTAGTTAGTGAATGATTGTTGCTCAGCGCCAAGTGGTCAAGTTGTCAGCTTTATCATGATGAGAACACGTTTCCTTTTGATGAGATGTCGATGATGTCTGTATTGTACTAGACCAACATCCAGTGAGATGACAATGATGTCTGTATTGTACTAGACCAACATCCAATGAGATGACGATGATGTCTGTATTCTACTAGACCAACATCCAGAGTTAATTAGAATTGTATAGTGCCAACTCCATGAAACAACAACTTGAATATTAATTGATATTTGTTGCATCTTTGCCGCACACAACATTAACAAGTTAGAGCAAATACTGGCTTGCTCGGAGTCAGGATAATGTACATGAGTTGACACGAGCGTTTACCTGTCAGCTGTTGTGTCTGTGAACTAGCTTTATATCAATACACCTAATGATTAGCACCAAACAGACATAATCAACATCTCATCAAAAAGTCACTTGCTCACATGGCATTAAACAGATCCACTCACCAACCCACTCTGTAAGGTACAGGTACTAAAGCATACAAATACGGAAATGTATAACAGATACGACATGAATATTGTAAATAAGGGTAATAACAAAATTACCGAACTCCGAACAATCGTACAAAGGGAAAGTCAAAACTCATAAGTATATAAACAGACAAAATCAGTCAACAACCGGAAAACTGTGAAAACCGTAATGACCCTGACTCGGTACAGGCATTTCTAAAGAAATGGTGGGTTGAATCAGATTTTAAAGCGCCAAACCTCCCGCTTTCATTACGGCTCAAAGGTTCCGGCTGGTCTCTATGACAGTATTATAACAATACTGGCATTGTAGATTATCACAGTGGTAGCGATTATTTAATATGACGAGTTAGATTGCTGTCATATTAAAATAATAAATATATATGTATCATCTACATACACTTAAACACATGTCCTATGTCTATTCCTAGATTCGACTTGCGAGACAAGGCAACATTTCGACTATTGAAGCTATATTTATTTTCATTGTGGATGTGGACTAGGGTGCTGGAATAAGGCTGCAGTGGATTAATCATGTGAGCGTAGAGAACAATTATTTGTCAGCTCAAAAATGTAATGCTAACACTGTTGTGTTACATTTTCAGATGTATATAATTATAAATTGTAATAGTAGGGAACTAATGGTGTTTTATCTAGATTTAACACTGTATATTAAATGTAAATATTAAGTTACAAATAGTTGTTTATATTTACATTCAGAACTTATGATATACCAGTAAATGACGTAGACACATTGTAAATAATTGAGGAAATATTAATTTTTGTTGAGTTATTTTCATATTGCATTGCAATGAACTTAAATGTAGATTGATGTCAATCACAACATCTGAATCACGGAAAGACCATATTTGGAATTCGTCTAATTAGCTTGACAATACATGCATATAATTTTCATGTTTTTTTGTTCTAACATTCTTAATCTTCAAAATCACTTTTTGATGGATTTTATTTTATTTATTGATGCTATTGCTATTACAAAGGTTAAATTTTTCAAAAGGAAAACCATGGTCTCTTTTCTATTTGATATTAAAGTAAGCAAACATGATAACATTATCGAGTCCATGGGAAGTTGACTATATACGAACATTATAAGCAGCTGCCTTCATACAAGAATAGATAACCAAAGTTATACTTTACCACGAATGTCAGTTATGCTAAACAATTATGACCATAACTATTTGACACTAAGGCAAACACAACAGGCAACTACACAAAACAGTGCAATCAAATCTTTCTTTTTTTCAATTTAAATATATTCAACAACGTCAATACAACAAAATAGAAAGCCAAAACCATCAAAATATTTAAAATGATTGATTGGTTGTTTTACCTCCTCAGGCCAAGAACAATACGACAATAAGTACAAAGTATACAGAAACCAACGAGAGGTAGGGAACAACCAGGGTAACGACTATTGACTGCCACAGGGAAGAATAGAGAGTTGGGTTTAGAAGAATAAAGAAAAACCTTTGTAATTATTATTTAGCATGAATGAATAGGGGCATTGGAAACCGGCACCAGCATGCATACCCTCACAAAAAACAGTATCAATAACCCCCACAAAAAAAGAAGACGCACACCCATGCCAAAAAGGGGTACGGAAGAAACACAACAAACAAGTTACAAGCACAAAGTTGAACTAAATCGCAACACTTTAAAACGAGATCATCAAGCAAGCACATGCAAGCAAACAACCAAAAAATAAAAAAAATAAAAAAACAACAAAGAAAGAAAACAGCAAACAAACCAGACAAACGAACAAACAAAAATGAGTAATCAATGAAAAAGGGATGGTTTCAATGTTACTAGAAATAACCCGGTCAGCTTAGGTGTTGATATATTTTTAAAGTAAGACATTTGGGTGATAATTGATGTCTGAATTTGAACGGAAATTGTTTTTATGTAGAGATATTAAATTAACAGAATACATAAATATAGTATTATAAATAAAAGGTGTAGCAAATCCAAAGAAACCAAAGTATTACGTTGTATGATGTCGGTTTAGAGTACAATGAGAAAATAATAATTCTAATAGCGGTATTCACAGAAGCTTTGGTAATTAAAGGTTTAGGTTTATGGTGTTTAACGCGACATTCAACAATATTTCAGCTATATGGTGGCGGTCAGGTTTATTGGTGGAAGAAACCGGAGTAGCCAGAGAAAACCACCGACCTGTAGCAAGTCACTGGCAAACTTTATCAAATAATGTTGTATCGAGTACACTTCGTCGTGAACGGGGTTCGAACTCACAACTTTAGTGATGATAGGCACTGATTGCGCTGGTTGTTATAAATCTAACTACCATATGATCACGACCACGACAGCCCCGACTTGTAATCAAATGAAAAACAAAAATTACCACACTGTCGGTATGATTTGGTTAAATCAGATTGTTCGGAGTTCGGTAATGTTGTTATTACCCTTATTATTGAATGAATTGTAACCTCATTTGTCATATTTTTCGCAATTTAGTCATATGATATGAATTAGTTAGTGAATGATTGTTGCTCAGCGCCAAGTGGTCAAGTTGTCAGCTTTATCATGATGAGAACACGTTTCCTTTTGATGAGATGTCGATGATGTCTGTATTGTACTAGACCAACATCCAGTGAGATGACAATGATGTCTGTATTGTACTAGACCAACATCCAGTGAGATGACGATGATGTCTGTATTGTACTAGACCAACATCCAATGAGATGACGATGATGTCTGTATTCTACTAGACCAACATCCAGAGTTAATTAGAATTGTATAGTGCCAACTCCATGAAACAACAACTTGAATATTAATTGATATTTGTTGCATCTTTGCCGCACACAACATTAACAAGTTAGAGCAAATACTGGCTAGCTCGGAGTCAGGATAATGTACATGAGTTGACACGAGCGTTTACCTGTCAGCTGTTGTGTCTGTGAACTAGCTTTATATCAATACAACTAATGATTAGCACCAAACAGACATAATCAACATCTCATCAAAAAGTCACTTGCTCACATGGCATTAAACAGATCCACTCACCAACCCACTCTGTAAGGTACAGGTACTAAAGCATACAAATACGGAAATGTATAACAGATACGACATGAATATTGTAAATAAGGGTAATAACAAAATTACCGAACTCCGAACAATCGTACAAAGGGAAAGTCAAAACTCATAAGTATATAAACAGACAAAATCAGTCAACAACCGGAAAACTGTGAAAACCGTAATGACCCTGACTCGGTACAGGCATTTCTAAAGAAATGGTGGGTTGAATCAGATTTTAAAGCGCCAAACCTCCCGCTTTCATTACGGCTCAAAGGTTCCGGCTGGTCTCTATGACAGTATTATAACAATACTGGCATTGTAGATTATCACAGTGGTAGCGATTATTTAATATGACGAGTTAGATTGCTGTCATATTAAAATAATAAATATATATGTATCATCTACATACACTTAAACACATGTCCTATGTCTATCCCTAGATTCGACTTGCGAGACAAGGCAACATTTCGACTATTGAAGCTATATTTATTTTTATTGTGGATGTGGACTAGGGTGCTGGAATAAGGCTGCAGTGGATTAATCATGTGAGCGTAGAGAACAATTATTTGTCAGCTCAAAAATGTAATGCTAACACTGTTGTGTTACATTTTCAGATGTATATAATTATAAATTGTAATAGTAGGGAACTAATGGTGTTTTATCTAGATTTAACACTGTATATTAAATGTAAATATTAAGTTACAAATAGTTGTTTATATTTACATTCAGAACTTATGATATACCAGTAAATGACGTACAGACACATTGTAAATAATTGAGGAAATTTTAATTTTTGTTGAGTTATTTTCATATTGCATTGCAATGAACTTAAATGTAGATTGATGTCAATCACAACATCTGAATCACGGAAAGACCATATTTGGTATTCGTCTAATTAGCTTGACAATACATGCATATAATTTTCATGTTTTTTTGTTCTAACATTCTTAATCTTCAAAATCACTTTTTGATGGATTTTATTTTATTTATTGATGCTATTGCTATTACAAAGGTTAAATTTTTCAAAAGGAAAACCATGGTCTCTTTTCTATTTAATATTAAAGTAAGCAAACATGATAACATTATCGAGTCCATGGGAAATTGACTATATACGAACATCATAAGCAGCTGCCTTCATACAAGAATAGATAACCAAAGTTATACTTTACCACGAATGTCAGTTATGCTAAACAATTATGACCATAACTATTTGACACTAAGGCAAACACAACAGGCAACTACACAAAACAGTGCAATCAAATCTTTCTTTTTTTCAATTTAAATATATTCAACAACGTCAATACAACAAAATAGAAAGCCAAAACCATCAAAATATTTAAAATGATTGATTGGTTGTTTTACCTCCTCAGGCCAAGAACAATACGACAATAAGTACAAAGTATACAGAAACCAACGAGAGGTAGGGAACAACCAGGGTAACAACTATTGACTGCCACAGGGAAGAATAGAGAGTTGGGTTTAGAAGAATAAAAAAAAAAAACCTTTGTAATGATTATTTAGCATGAATGAATAGGGGCATTGGAAACCGGCACCAGCATGCATACCCTCACAAAAAAACAGTATCAATAACCCCCACAAAAAAAGAAGACGCACACCCATGCCAAAAAGGGGTACGGAAGAAACACAACAAACAAATTACAAGCACAAAGTTGAACTAAATCGCAACACCTTAAAACGAGATCATCAAGCAAGCACATGCAAGCAAACAACCAAAAAATAAAAAAAAAAATAAAAAAACAACAAAGAAAGAAAACAGCAAACAAACCAGACAAACGAACAAACAAAAATGAGTAATCAATGAAAAAGGGATGGTTTCAATGTTACTAGAAATAACCCGGTCAGCTTAGGTGTTGATATATTTTTATAGTAAGACATTTGGGTGATAATTGATGTCTGAATTTGAACGGAAATTGTTTTTATGTAGAGATATTAAATTAACAGAATACATAAATATAGTATTATAAATAAAAGGTGTAGCAAATCCAAAGAAACCAAAGTATTACGTTGTATGATGTCGGTTTAGAGTATAATGAGAAAATAATAATTCTAATAGCGGTATTCACAGAAGCTTTGGTATTTAAAGGTTTAGGTTTATGGTGTTTAACGCGACATTCAACAATATTTCAGTTATATGGTGGCGGTCAGGTTTATTGGTGGAAGAAACCGGAGTAGCCAGAGAAAACCACCGACCTGTAGCAAGTCACTGGCAAACTTTATCAAATAATGTTGTATCGAGTACACTTCGTCGTGAACGGGGTTCGAACTCACAACTTTAGTGATGATAGGCACTGATTGCGCTGGTTGTTATAAATCTAACTACCATACGATCACGACCACGACAGCCCCGACTTGTAATCAAATGAAAAACAAAAATTACCACACTGTCGGTATGATTTGGTTAAATCAGATTGTTCGGAGTTCGGTAATGTTGTTATTACCCTTATTATTGAATGAATTGTAACCTCATTTGTCATATTTTTCGCAATTTAGTCATATAATATGAATTAGTTAGTGAATGATTGTTGCTTAGCGCCAAGTGGTCAAGTTGTCAGCTTTATCATGATGAGAACACGTTTCCTTTTGATGAGATGTCGATGATGTCTGTATTGTACTAGACCAACATCCAGTGAGATGACGATGATGTCTGTATTGTACTAGACCAACATCCAGTGAGATGACGATGATGTCTGTATTGTACTAGACCAACATCCAATGAGATGACGATGATGTCTGTATTCTACTAGACCAACATCCAGAGTTAATTAGAATTGTATAGTGCCAACTCCATGAAACAACAACTTGAATATTAATTGATATTTGTTGCTTCTTTGCCGCACACAACATTAACAAGTTAGAGCAAATACTGGCTAGCTCGGAGTCAGGATAATGTACATGAGTTGACACGAGCGTTTACCTGTCAGCTGTTGTGTCTGTGAACTAGCTTTATATCAATACAACTAATGATTAGCACCAAACAGACATAATCAACATCTCATCAAAAAGTCACATGCTCACATGGCATTAAACAGATCCACTCACCAACCCACTCTGTAAGGTACAGGTACTAAAGCATACAAATACGGAAATATATAACAGATACGACATGAATATTGTAAATAAGGGTAATAACAAAATTACCGAACTCCGAACAATCGTACAAAGGGAAAGTCAAAACTCATAAGTATATAAACAGAAAAAATCAGTCAACAACCGGAAAACTGTGAAAACCGTAATGACCCTCACTCGGTACAGGCATTTCTAAAGAAATGGTGGGTTGAATCAGATTTTAAAGCGCCAAACCTCCCGCTTTCATTACGGCTCAAAGGTTCCGGCTGGTCTCTATGACAGTATTATAACAATACTGGCATTGTAGATTATCACAGTGGTAGCGATTATTTAATATGACGAGTTAGATTGCTGTCATATTAAAATAATAAATATATATGTATCATCTACATACACTTAAACACATGTCCTATGTCTATCCCTAGATTCGACTTGCGAGACAAGGCAACATTTCGACTATTGAAGCTATATTTATTTTTATTGTGGATGTGGACTAGGGTGCTGGAATAAGGCTGCAGTGGATTAATCATGTGAGCGTAGAGAACAATTATTTGTCAGCTCAAAAATGTAATGCTAACACTGTTGTGTTACATTTTCAGATGTATATAATTATAAATTGTAATAGTAGGGAACTAATGGTGTTTTATCTAGATTTAACACTGTATATTAAATGTAAATATTAAGTTACAAATAGTTGTTTATATTTACATTCAGAACTTATGATATACCAGTAAATGACGTACAGACACATTGTAAATAATTGAGGAAATTTTAATTTTTGTTGAGTTATTTTCATATTGCATTGCAATGAACTTAAATGTAGATTGATGTCAATCACAACATCTGAATCACGGAAAGACCATATTTGGAATTCGTCTAATTAGCTTGACAATACATGCATATAATTTTCATGTTTTTTTGTTCTAACATTCTTAATCTTCAAAATCACTTTTTGATGGATTTTATTTTATTTATTGATGCTATTGCTATTACAAAGGTTAAATTTTTCAAAAGAAAAACCATGGTCTCTTTTCTATTTGATATTAAAGTAAGCAAACATGATAACATTATCGAGTCCATGGGAAGTTGACTATATACGAACATCATAAGCAGCTGCCTTCATACAAGAATAGATAACCAAAGTTATACTTTACCACGAATGTCAGTTATGCTAAACAATTATGACCATAACTATTTGACACTAAGGCAAACACAACAGGCAACTACACAAAACAGTGCAATCAAATCTTTCTTTTTTTCAATTTAAATCTATTCAACAACGTCAATACAACAAAATAGAAAGCCAAAACCATCAAAATATTTAAAATGATTGATTGGTTGTTTTACCTCCTCAGGCCAAGAACAATACGACAATAAGTACAAAGTATACAGAAACCAACGAGAGGTAGGGAACAACCAGGGTAACAACTATTGACTGCCACAGGGAAGAATAGAGAGTTGGGTTTAGAAGAATAAAAAAAAAAAACCTTTGTAATGATTATTTAGCATGAATGAATAGGGGCATTGGAAACCGGCACCAGCATGCATACCCTCACAAAAAAACAGTATCAATAACCCCCACAAAAAAAAGAAGACGCACATCCATGCCAAAAAGGGGTACGGAAGAAACACAACAAACAAATTACAAGCACAAAGTTGAACTAAATCGCAACACTTTAAAACGAGATCATCAAGCAAGCACATGCAAGCAAACAACCAAAAAATTAAAAAAAATAAAAAAACAACAAAGAAAGAAAACAGCAAACAAACCAGACAAACGAACAAACAAAAATGAGTAATCAATGAAAAAGGGATGGTTTCAATGTTACTAGAAATAACCCGGTCAGCTTAGGTGTTGATATATTTTTATAGTAAGACATTTGGGTGATAATTGATGTCTGAATTTGAACGGAAATTGTTTTTATGTAGAGATATTAAATTAACAGAATACATAAATATAGTATTATAAATAAAAGGTGTAGCAAATCCAAAGAAACCAAAGTATTACGTTGTATGATGTCGGTTTAGAGTACAATGAGAAAATAATAATTCTAATAGCGGTATTCACAGAAGCTTTGGTAATTAAAGGTTTAGGTTTATGTTGTTTAACGCGACATTCAACAATATTTCAGTTATATGGTGGCGGTCAGGTTTATTGGTGGAAGAAACCGGAGTAGCCAGAGAAAACCACCGACCTGTAGCAAGTCACTGGCAAACTTTATCAAATAATGTTGTATCGAGTACACTTCGTCGTGAACGGGGTTCGAACTCACAACTTTAGTGATGATAGGCACTGATTGCGCTGGTTGTTATAAATCTAACTACCATACGATCACGACCACGACAGCCCCGACTTGTAATCAAATGAAAAACAAAAATTACCACACTGTCGGTATGATTTGGTTAAATCAGATTGTTCGGAGTTCGGTAATGTTGTTATTACCCTTATTATTGAATGAATTGTAACCTCATTTGTCATATTTTTCGCAATTTAGTCATATAATATGAATTAGTTAGTGAATGATTGTTGCTCAGCGCCAAGTGGTCAAGTTGTCAGCTTTATCATGATGAGAACACGTTTCCTTTTGATGAGATGTCGATGATGTCTGTATTGTACTAGACCAACATCCAGTGAGATGACGATGATGTCTGTATTGTACTAGACCAACATCCAGTGAGATGACGATGATGTCTGTATTGTACTAGACCAACATCCAGTGAGATGACGATGATGTCTGTATTCTACTAGACCAACATCCTGAGTTAATTAGAATTGGATAGTGCCAACGCCATGAAACAACAACTTGAATATTAATTGATATTTGTTGCTTCTTTGCCGCACACAACATTAACAAGTTAGAGCAAATACTGGCTAGCTCGGAGTCAGGATAATGTACATGAGTTGACACGAGCGTTTACCTGTCAGCTGTTGTGTCAGTGAACTAGCTTTATATCAATACAACTAATGATTAGCACCAAACAGACATAATCAACATCTCATCAAAAAGTCACATGCTCACATGGCATTAAACAGATCCACTCACCAACCCACTCTGTAAGGTACAGGTACTAAAGCATACAAATACGGAAATATATAACAGATACGACATGAATATTGTAAATAAGGGTAATAACAAAATTACCGAACTCCGAACAATCGTACAAAGGGAAAGTCAAAACTCATAAGTATATAAACAGAAAAAATCAGTCAACAACCGGAAAACTGTGAAAACCGTAATGACCTTGACTCGGTACAGGCATTTCTAAAGAAATGGTGGGTTGAATCAGATTTTAAAGCGCCAAACCTCCCGCTTTCATTACGGCTCAAAGGTTCCGGCTGGTCTCTATGACAGTATTATAACAATACTGGCATTGTAGATTATCACAGTGGTAGCGATTATTTAATATGACGAGTTAGATTGATGTCATATTAAAATAATAAATATATATGTATCATCTACATACACTTAAACACATGTTCTATGTCTATCCCTAGATTCGACTTGCGAGACAAGGCAACATTTCGACTATTGAAGCTATATTTATTTTTATTGTGGATGTGGACTAGTGTGCTGGAATAAGGCTGCAGTGGAATAATCATGTGAGCGTAGATAACAATTATTTGTCAGCTCAAAAATGTAATGCTAACACTGTTGTGTTACATTTTCAGATGTATATAATTATAAATTGTAATAGTAGGGAACTAATGGTGTTTTATCTAGATTTAACACTGTATATTAAATGTAAATATTAAGTTACAAATAGTTGTTTATATTTACATTCAGAACTTATGATATACCAGTAAATGACGTACAGACACATTGTAAATAATTGAGGAAATTTTAATTTTTGTTGAGTTATTTTCATATTGCATTGCAATGAACTTAAATGTAGATTGATGTCAATCACAACATCTGAATCACGGAAAGACCATATTTGGAATTCGTCTAATTAGCTTGACAATACATGCATATAATTTTCATGTTTTTTTGTTCTAACATTCTTAATCTTCAAAATCACTTTTTGATGGATTTTATTTTATTTATTGATGCTATTGCTATTACAAAGGTTAAATTTTTCAAAAGGAAAACCATGGTCTCTTTCCTATTTAATATTAAAGTAAGCAAACATGATAACATTATCGAGTCCATGGGAAGTTGACTATATACGAACATCATAAGCAGCTGCCTTCATACAAGAATAGATAACCAAAGTTATACTTTACCACGAATGTCAGTTATGCTAAACAATTATGACCATAACTATTTGACACTAAGGCAAACACAACAGGCAACTACACAAAACAGTGCAATCAAATCTTTCTTTTTTTCAATTTAAATATATTCAACAACGTCAATACAACAAAATAGAAAGCCAAAACCATCAAAATATTTAAAATGATTGATTGGTTGTTTTACCTCCTCAGGCCAAGAACAATACGACAATAAGTACAAAGTATACAGAAACCAACGAGAGGTAGGGAACAACCAGGGTAACGACTATTGACTGCCACAGGGAAGAGTAGAGAGTTGGGTTTAGAAGAATAAAGAAAAACCTTTGTAATGATTATTTAGCATGAATGAATAGGGGCATTGGAAACCGGCACCAGCATGCATACCCTCACAAAAAAACAGTATCAATAACCCCCACAAAAAAAGAAGACGCACACCCATGCCAAAAAGGGGTACGGAAGAAACACAACAAACAAATTACAAGCACAAAGTTGAACTAAATCGCAACACCTTAAAACGAGATCATCAAGCAAGCACATGCAAGCAAACAACCAAAAAATAAAAAAAATAAAAAAACAACAAAGAAAGAAAACAGCAAATAAACCAGACAAACGAACAAACAAAAATGAGTAATCAATGAAAAAGGGATGGTTTCAATGTTACTAGAAATAACCCGGTCAGCTTAGGTGTTGATATATTTTTAAAGTAAGACATTTGGGTGATAATTGATGTCTGAATTTGAACGGAAATTGTTTTTATGTAGAGATATTAAATTAACAGAATACATAAATATAGTATTATAAATAAAAGGTGTAGCAAATCCAAAGAAACCAAAGTATTACGTTGTATGATGTCGTTTAGAGTACAATGAGAAAATAATAATTCTAATAGCGGTATTCACAGAAGCTTTGGTAATTAAAGGTTTAGGTTTATGGTGTTTAACGCGACATTCAACAATATTTCAGTTATATGGTGGCGGTCAGGTTTATTGGTGGAAGAAACCGGAGTAGCCAGAGAAAACCACCGACCTGTAGCAAGTCACTGGCAAACTTTATCAAATAATGTTGTATCGAGTACACTTCGTCGTGAACGGGGTTCGAACTCACAACTTTAGTGATGATAGGCACTGATTGCGCTGGTTGTTATAAATCTAACTACCATACGATCACGACCACGACAGCCCCGACTTGTAATCAAATGAAAAACAAAAATTACCACACTGTCGGTATGATTTGGTTAAATCAGATTGTTCGGAGTTCGGTAATGTTGTTATTACCCTTAT
The DNA here is from genome assembly GCA_963383655.1 of Bathymodiolus septemdierum. NCBI lineage: Eukaryota > Metazoa > Mollusca > Bivalvia > Mytilida > Modiolidae > Bathymodiolus > Bathymodiolus septemdierum. The sequence goes on from OY726519.1 coordinate 53,912,640, forward strand.
TATTGAATGAATTGTAACCTCATTTGTCATATTTTTCGCAATTTAGTCATATAATATGAATTAGTTAGTGAATGATTGTTGCTCAGCGCCAAGTGGTCAAGTTGTCAGCTTTATCATGATGAGAACACGTTTCCTTTTGATGAGATGTCGATGATGTCTGTATTGTACTAGACCAACATCCAGTGAGATGACGATGATGTCTGTATTGTACTAGACCAACATCCAGTGAGATGACGATGATGTCTGTATTGTACTAGACCAACATCCAGTGACATGACGATGATGTCTGTATTCTACTAGACCAACATCCAGTGAGATGACGATGATGTCTGTATTCTACTAGACCAACATCCAGAGTTAATTAGAATTGCATAGTGCCAACTCCATGAAACAACAACTTGAATATTAATTGATATTTGTTGCTTCTTTGCCGCACACAACATTAACAAGTTAGAGCAAATACTGGCTAGCTCGGAGTCAGGATAATGTACATGAGTTGACACGAGCGTTTACCTGTCAGCTGTTGTGTCTGTGAACTAGCTTTATATCAATACAACTAATGATTAGCACCAAACAGACATAATCAACATCTCATCAAAAAGTCACATGCTCACATGGCATTAAACAGATCCACTCACCAACCCACTCTGTAAGGTACAGGTACTAAAGCATACAAATACGGAAATATATAACAGATACGACATGAATATTGTAAATAAGGGTAATAACAAAATTACCGAACTCCGAACAATCGTACAAAGGGAAAGTCAAAACTCATAAGTATATAAACAGACAAAATCAGTCAACAACCGGAAAACTGTGAAAACCGTAATGACCCTCACTCGGTACAGGCATTTCTAAAGAAATGGTGGGTTGAATCAGATTTTAAAGCGCCAAACCTCCCGCTTTCATTACGACTCAAAGGTTCCGGCTGGTCTCTATGACAGTATTATAACAATACTGGCATTGTAGATTATCACAGTGGTAGCGATTATTTAATATGACGAGTTAGATTGCTGTCATATTAAAATAATAAATATATATGTATCATCTACATACACTTAAACACATGTCCTATGTCTATCCCTAGATTCGACTTGCGAGACAAGGCAACATTTCGACTATTGAATCTATATTTATTTTCATTGTGGATGTGGACTAGGGTGCTGGAATAAGGCTGCAGTGGATTAATCATGTGAGCGTAGATAACAATTATTTGTCAGCTCAAAAATGTAATGCTAACACTGTTGTGTTACATTTTCAGATGTATATAATTATAAATTGTAATAGTAGGGAACTAATGGTGTTTTATCTAGATTTAACACTGTATATTAAATGTAAATATTAAGTTACAAATAGTTGTTTATATTTACATTCAGAACTTATGATATACCAGTAAATGAAGTACAGACACATTGTAAATAATTGAGGAAATTTTAATTTTTGTTGAGTTATTTTCATATTGCATTGCAATGAACTTAAATGTAGATTGATGTCAATCACAACATCTGAATCACGGAAAGATCATATTTGGAATTCGTCTAATTAGCTTGACAATACATGCATATAATTTTCATGTTTTTTTGTTCTAACATTCTTAATCTTCAAAATCACTTTTTGATGGATTTTATTTTATTTATTGATGCTATTGCTATTACAAAGGTTAAATTTTTCAAAAGGAAAACCATGGTCTCTTTTCTATTTGATATTAAAGTAAGCAAACATGATAACATTATCGAGTCCATGGGAAGTTGACTATATACGAACATCATAAGCAGCTGCCTTCATACAAGAATAGATAACCAAAGTTATACTTTACCACGAATGTCAGTTATGCTAAACAATTATGAGCATAACAATTGACACTAAGGCAACACAACAGGCAACTACACAAAACAGTGCAATCAAATTTTTTTTTGTTCAATTTAAATATATTCAACAACGTCAATACAACAAAATAGAAAGCCAAAACCATCAAAATATTTAAAATGATTGATTGGCTGCTATACCTCCTCAGGCCAAGAATAATACGCCAATAAGTACAAAGTATACAGAAACCAACGAGAGGTAGGGAACAACCAGGGTAACGACTATTGACTGCCACAGGGAAGAATAGAGAGTTGGGTTTAGAAGAATAAAAAAAAAACCTTTGTAATGATTATTTAGCATGAATGAATAGGGGCATTGGAAACCGGCACCAGCATGCATACCCTCACAAAAAACAGTATCAATAACCCCCACAAAAAAAGAAGACCCACACCCATGCCAAAAAGGGGTACGGAAGAAACACAACAAGCAAATTACAAGCACAAAGTTGAACTAAATCGCAACACCTTAAAACGAGATCATCAAGCAAGCACATGAAAGCAAACAACCAAAAAATAAAAAAAATAAAAAAACAACAAAGAAAGAAAACAGCAAACAAACCAGACAAACGAACAAACAAAAATGAGTAATCAATGGAAAAGGGATGGTTTCAATGTTACTAGAAATAACCCGGTCAGCTTAGGTGTTGATATATTTTTATAGTAAGACATTTGGGTGATAATTGATGTCTGAATTTGAACGGAAATTGTTTTTATGTAGAGATATTAAATTAACAGAATACATAAATATAGTATTATAAATAAAAGGTGTAGCAAATCCAAAGAAACCAAAGTATTACGTTGTATGATGTCGGTTTAGAGTACAATGAGAAAATAATAATTCTAATAGCGGTATTCACAGAAGCTTTGGTAATTAAAGGTTTAGGTTTATGGTGTTTAACGCGACATTCAACAATATTTCAGTTATATGGTGGCGGTCAGGTTTATTGGTGGAAGAAACCGGAGTAGCCAGAGAAAACCACCGACCTGTAGCAAGTCACTGGCAAACTTTATCAAATAATGTTGTATCGAGTACACTTCGTCGTGAACGGGGTTCGAACTCACAACTTTAGTGATGATAGGCACTGATTGCGCTGGTTGTTATAAATCTAACTACCATACGATCACGACCACGACAACCCCGACTTGTAATCAAATGAAAAACAAAAATTACCACACTGTCGGTATGATTTGGTTAAATCAGATTGTTCGGAGTTCGCTAATGTTGTTATTACCCTTATTATTGAATGAATTATAACCTCATTTGTCATATTTTTCGCAATTTAGTCATATAATATGAATTAGTTAGTGAATGATTGTTGCTTAGCGCCAAGTGGTCAAGTTGTCAGCTTTATCATGATGAGAACACGTTTCCTTTTGATGAGATGTCGATGATGTCTGTATTGTACTAGACCAACATCCAGTGAGATGACGATGATGTCTGTATTGTACTAGACCAACATCCAGTGAGATGACGATGATGTCTTTATTGTACTAGACCAACATCCAGTGAGATGACAATGATGTCTGTATTGTACTAGACCAACATCCAGTGATATGACGATGATGTCTGTATTCTACTAGACCAACATCCAGAGTTAATTAGAATTGCATAGTGCCAACTCCATGAAACAACAACTTGAATATGAATTGATATTTGTTGCTTCTTTGCCGCACACAACATTAACAAGTTAGAGCAAATACTGGCTTGCTCGGAGTCAGGATAATGTACATGAGTTGACACGAGCGTTTACCTGTCAGCTGTTGTGTCTGTGAACTAGCTTTATATCAATACAACTAATGATTAGCACCAAACAGACATAATCAACATCTCATCAAAAAGTCACTTGCTCACATGGCATTAAACAGATCCACTCACCAACCCACTCTGTAAGGTACAGGTACTAAAGCATACAAATACGGAAATATATAACAGATACGATATGAATATTGTAAATAAGGGTAATAACAAAATTACCGAACTCCGAACAATCGTACAAAGGGAAAGTCAAAACTCATAAGTATATAAACAGACAAAATCAGTATACAACCGGAAAACTGTGAAAACCGTAATGACCTTGACTCGGTACAGGCATTTCTAAAGAAATGGTGGGTTGAATCAGATTTTAAAGCGCCAAACCTCCCGCTTTCATTACGGCTCAAAGGTTCCGGCTGGTCTCTATGACAGTATTCTAACAATACTGGCATTGTAGATTATCACAGTGGTAGCGATTATTTAATATGACGAGTTAGATTGCTGTCATATTAAAATAATAAATATATATGTATCATCTACATACACTTAAACACATGTCCTATGTCTATCCCTAGATTCGACTTCCGAGACAAGGCAACATTTCGACTATTGAAGCTATATTTATTTTTATTGTGGATGTGGACTAGGGTGCTGGAATAAGGCTGCAGTGGATTCATCATGTGAGCGTAGAGAACAATTATTTGTCAGCTCAAAAATGTAATGCTAACACTGTTGTGTTACATTTTCAGATGTATATAATTATAAATTGTAATAGTAGGGAACTAATGGTGTTTTATCTAGATTTAACACTGTATATTAAATGTAAATATTAAGTTATAAATAGTTGTTTATATTTACATTCAGAACTTATGATATACCAGTAAATGACGTACAGACACATTGTAAATAATTGAGGAAATTTTAATTTTTGTTGAGTTATTTTCATATTGCATTGCAATGAACTTAAATGTAGATTGATGTCAATCACAACATCTGAATCACGGAAAGACCATATTTGGAATTCGTCTAATTAGCTTGACAATACATGCATATAATTTTCATGTTTTTTTGTTCTAACATTCTTAATCTTCAAAATCACTTTTTGATGGATTTTATTTTATTTATTGATGCTATTCCTATTACAAAGGTTAAATTTTTCAAAAGAAAACCATGGTTTCTTTTCTATTTGATATTAAAGTAAGCAAACATGATAACATTATCGAGTCCATGGGAAGTTGACTATATACGAACATTATAAGCAGCTGCCTTCATACAAGAATAGATAACCAAAGTTATACTTTACCACGAATGTCAGTTATGCTAAACAATTATGACCATAACTATTTGACACTAAGGCAAACACAACAGGCAACTACACAAAACAGTGCAATCAAATCTTTCTTTTTTTCAATTTAAATATATTCAACAACGTCAATACAACAAAATAGAAAGCCAAAACCATCAAAATATTTAAAATGATTGATTGGTTGTTTTACCTCCTCAGGCCAAGAACAATACGACAATAAGTACAAAGTATACAGAAACCAACGAGAGGTAGGGAACAACCAGGGTAACGACTATTGACTGCCACAGGGAAGAATAGAGAGTTGGGTTTAGAAGAATAAAGAAAAACCTTTGTAATGATTATTTAGCATGAATGAATAGGGGCATTGGAAACCGGCACCAGCATGCATACCCTCACAAAAAAACAGTATCAATAACCCCCACAAAAAAAGAAGACGCACACCCATGCCAAAAAGGGGTACGGAAGAAACACAACAAACAAATTACAAGCACAAAGTTGAACTAAATCGCAACACTTTAAAACGAGATCATCAAGCAAGCACATGCAAGCAAACAACCAAAAAATAAAAAAAAATAAAAAAACAACAAAGAAAGAAAACAGCAAACAAACCAGACAAACGAACAAACAAAAATGAGTAATCAATGAAAAAGGGATGGTTTCAATGTTACTAGAAATAACCCGGTCAGCTTAGGTGTTAATATATTTTTATAGTAAGACATTTGGGTGATAATTGATGTCTGAATTTGAACGGAAATTGTTTTTATGTAGAGATATTAAATTAACAGAATACATAAATATAGTATTATAAATAAAAGGTGTAGCAAATCCAAAGAAACCAAAGTATTACGTTGTATGATGTCGGTTTAGAGTACAATGAGAAAATAATAATTCTAATAGCGGTATTCACAGAAGCTTTGGTAATTAAAGGTTTAGGTTTATGGTGTTTAACGCGACATTCAACAATATTTTAGTTATATGGTGGCGGTCAGGTTTATTGGTGGAAGAAACCGGAGTAGCCAGAGAAAACCACCGACCTGTAGCAAGTCACTGGCAAACTTTATCAAATAATGTTGTATCGAGTACACTTCGTCGTGAACGGGGTTCGAACTCACAACTTTAGTGATGATAGGCACTGATTGCGCTGGTTGTTATAAATCTAACTACCATACGATCACGACCACGACAGCCCCGACTTGTAATCAAATGAAAAACAAAAATTACCACACTGTCGGTATGATTTGGTTAAATCAGATTGTTCGGAGTTCGGTAATGTTGTTATTACCCTTATTATTGAATGAATTGTAACCTCATTTGTCATATTTTTCGCAATTTAGTCATATAATATGAATTAGTTAGTGAATGATTGTTGCTCAGCGCCAAGTGGTCAAGTTGTCAGCTTTATCATGATGAGAACACGTTTCCTTTTGATGAGATGTCGATGATGTCTGTATTGTACTAGACCAACATCCAGTGAGATGACGATGATGTCTGTATTGTACTAGACCAACATCCAGTGAGATGACGATGATGTCTGTATTGTACTAGACCAACATCCAGTGAGATGACGATGATGTCTGTATTCTACTAGACCAACATCCAGAGTTAATTAGAATTGGATAGTGCCAACTCCATGAAACAACAACTTGAATATTAATTGATATTTGTTGCTTCTTTGCCGCACACAACATTAACAAGTTAGAGCAAATACTGGCTTGCTCGGAGTCAGGATAATGTACATGAGTTGACACGAGCGTTTACCTGTCAGCTGTTGTGTCTGTGAACTAGCTTTATATCAATACAACTAATGATTAGCACCAAACAGACATAATCAACATCTCATCAAAAAGTCACTTGCTCACATGGCATTAAACAGATCCACTCACCAACCCACTCTGTAAGGTACAGGTACTAAAGCATACAAATACGGAAATATATAACAGATACGATATGAATATTGTAAATAAGGGTAATAACAAAATTACCGAACTCCGAACAATCGTACAAAGGGAAAGTCAAAACTCATAAGTATATAAACAGACAAAATCAGTCTACAACCGGAAAACTGTGAAAACCGTAATGACCTTGACTCGGTACAGGCATTTCTAAAGAAATGGTGGGTTGAATCAGATTTTAAAGCGCCAAACCTCCCGCTTTCATTACGGCTCAAAGGTTCCGGCTGGTCTCTATGACAGTATTATAACAATACTGGCATTGTAGATTATCACAGTGGTAGCGATTATTTAATATGACGAGTTAGATTGCTGTCATATTAAAATAATAAATATATATGTATCATCTACATACACTTAAACACATGTCCTATGTCTATCCCTAGATTCGACTTGCGAGACAAGGCAACATTTCGACTATTGAAGCTATATTTATTTTTATTGTGGATGTGGACTAGAGTGCTGGAATAAGGCTGCAGTGTATTAATCATGTGAGCCTAGAAAATAATTATTTGTCAGCTCAAAAATGTAATGCTAACACTGTTGTGTTACATTTTCAGATGTATATAATTATAAATTGTAATAGTAGGGAACTAATGGTGTTTTATCTAGATTTAACACTGTATATTAAATGTAAATATTAAGTTACAAATAGTTGTTTATATTTACATTCAGAACTTATGATATACCAGTAAATGACGTACAGACACATTGTAAATAATTGAGGAAATTTTAATTTTTGCTGAGTTATTTTCATATTGCATTGCAATGAACTTAAATGTAGATTGATGTCAATCACAACATCTGAATCACGGAAAGACCATATTTGGAATTCGTCTAATTAGCTTGACAATACATGCATATAATTTTCATGTTTTTTTGTTCTAACATTCTTAATCTTCAAAATCACTTTTTGATGGATTTTATTTTATTTATTGATGCTATTGCTATTACAAAGGTTAAATTTTTCAAAAGGAAAACCATGGTCTCTTTCCTATTTAATATTAAAGTAAGCAAACATGATAACATTATCGAGTCCATGGGAAGTTGACTATATACGAACATCATAAGCAGCTGCCTTCATACAAGAATAGATAACCAAAGTTATACTTTACCACGAATGTCAGTTATGCTAAACAATTATGACCATAACTATTTGACACTAAGGCAAACACAACAGGCAACTACACATAACAGTGCAATCAAATCTTTCTTTTTTTCAATTTAAATATATTCAACAACGTCAATACAACAAAATAGAAAGCCAAAACCATCAAAATATTTAAAATGATTGATTGGTTGTTTTACCTCCTCAGGCCAAGAACAATACGACAATAAGTACAAAGTATACAGAAACCAACGAGAGGTAGGGAACAACCAGGGTAACGACTATTGACTGCCACAGGGAAGAATAGAGAGTTGGGTTTAGAAGAATAAAAAAAACAACCTTTGTAATGATTATTTAGCATGAATGAATAGGGGCATTGGAAACCGGCACCAGCATGCATACCCTCACAAAAAAACAGTATCAATAACCCCCACAAAAAAACAGTATCAATAACTCCCACAAAAAAAGAAGACGCACACCCATGCCAAAAAGGGGTACGGAAGAAACACAACAAACAAATTACAAGCACAAAGTTGAACTAAATCGCAACACTTTAAAACGAGATCATCAAGCAAGCACATGCAAGCAAACAACCAAAAAATTAAAAAAAATAAAAAAACAACAAAGAAAGAAAACAGCAAACAAACCAGACAAACGAACAAACAAAAATGAGTAATCAATGAAAAAGGGATGGTTTCAATGTTACTAGAAATAACCCGGTCAGCTTAGGTGTTGATATATTTTTATAGTAAGACATTTGGGTGATAATTGATGTCTGAATTTGAACGGAAATTGTTTTTATGTAGAGATATTAAATTAACAGAATACATAAATATAGTATTATAAATAAAAGGTGTAGCAAATCCAAAGAAACCAAAGTATTACGTTGTATGATGTCGGTTTAGAGTACAATGAGAAAATAATAATTCTAATAGCGGTATTCACAGAAGCTTTGGTAATTAAAGGTTTAGGTTTATGGTGTTTAACGCGACATTCAACAATATTTTAGTTATATGGTGGCGGTCAGGTTTATTGGTGGAAGAAACCGGAGTAGCCAGAGAAAACCACCGACCTGTAGCAAGTCACTGGCAAACTTTATCAAATAATGTTGTATCGAGTACACTTCGTCGTGAACGGGGTTCGAACTCACAACTTTAGTGATGATAGGCACTGATTGCGCTGGTTGTTATAAATCTAACTACCATACGATCACGACCACGACAGCCCCGACTTGTAATCAAATGAAAAACAAAAATTACCACACTGTCGGTATGATATGGTTAAATCAGATGACGGTTATATGTAAAACTAACAAATTGTTTCTAGAATTTAGATATATTATTTGACTGGTCTTTAACATGATTGGAGAGTCTCTTTTAAAAAATACCACTAGTATCTAAAAAAAAAATCAAAAAAAAAAATCAAATACATAAACAAAAACGCAACAACAGCATAAGGAGATATATAAGCAAAACCATAAACTATCAAAAATTCATTAATCATTAATAAGCAAGCCAACACTCTTCTACTCTTTGGTGTTTCATTATTAGTCAAAACAAACAAAAGCAAACAGACAAACAAACATCAACAATCAAACAATCAGTCAATAAGAAGACAATGCTCTAAATATACTAGATCAACCATCTTATATTGTGTTGTTGTTTTACGTTCCAAGATAATAAGAAATTACCACTTTTTCGTCAAACAAACCCGGTCAGTGTTGCTGTTAGAAATATCTTAAAATATAACACATTTGGGTGATAATTGATTTCTGAAATTGCTTTTTAGAAATATTAAATTAGCGGCTTCTATTAATATATCACTATAAACATAAGGGTTAAAAAGAAACCAAAATGTTACGTTATATAAGGTCGATTTATAGTTCAATGAGAAGTTCTAGAAATGAAATGACACACAAGAAATACCACCCATTGTTTCTACTCTTTAAGATAGATTATCTGACTGGCCTTTAAGATGATTGGACAGTTGCCTTTGAAACAATAATAACTAGACCAGCCATCTTCTACTCTGTTGTGTGTCATAATTAGTAAACAAATAAACAAATAAATAAAACAACCAACAAAGAATCAGATAAACAGAAGAAAAAAAAGAACATACATACATAAAAAAAAGAGAAAAAAATCTAAAAATGAATAACAGCAAGACCAATCATCTTCTGCTCTGTTGTGCTTCAAGGTTTCATTGGGGTTAAAAGATAATACCACATTTTTGCAAAAGAACAAAATATGCAGTCAATATTGCTGTTATAATTATCATTTTGGTGATTATTGGTTTTTGAAAAAGAACAGAAATATACTATTTTTAGGAATCTAATGTTACCCAAATGCATATATATGGTATCGTGACGTGTCATCTGCTCGGTCATGCAATACAGTCGGTTACTTGCGTTGATTTACAATTCTGGCGCAGCACGAGACCAATGACGTCATTCTGTATATACATAGCGTACATAAACACAGAGGGAATTCTTTTCAACGTCAAAATTACAAGATGAGATTAAAACAGAGAAGTTTGAATTGAATAAATTCCATGCAAATAAAAAAGATCCTATTTACTAATGTCTTTTTTTCCTGATCATTATGCTTGTTAAATATGTTTCCATCGATGGTGTTCCTCAATCATTTTTATCTTTCCGGTTTGTTGACATAATTGTCATCACAGTTCATGACCGTTTCTGGAATGTAGGCCAAGCAAATTGTATTTTAAAATACTTTGAAAATATGATGATTGATCATTCAGATTCCATCATTTAGAAAATGGCCCATTTTACCGGGAAAATACATACTCCATTAGTCACAAAATGGCAGATTATTTTGCATGTCCACTGCTGCTTTAATAACAAATATACCCCTTACTTCTTGGGGTAATGAAATGAAATTCACAGAGAAGATAGAAAAAGACCGGCTTTATGTGACGTAATAGGACGCCATTTGGAACAAATATGGGTCAGTGTGTTATTATTATCGATCTTTTTTTCATGGAACTTTACACATGTGAGCAAGAACAGATGAGGAACATAATTAAAAAGAAAAAATGCTTACTTTTCAAACATTAACAAAATAATCAAACAATATCCAATGACTGACCGACTTATTGTCATACGAGGATATTACACAAAAAAATGAAAAAAAATATAAAATAAGTTAAACATTTCTCAAGAAAAAACCGCAATGTTATGTGATGTCGGTTAGCAGTATAATGAGAAAATGATAACAGCATTATTGACGGTTATTCTGGTTAAATTAGATGACGGAATTAATTGATTCTTCTCCATTTTACAGGACAATGTAGAATATTATGAATACAGGAAATTAAGTCAACTACCGTTGGGATTTAGTATTCCTTGAATCTGTAATGTTCTTGATAACATTAACATGTCAGCTCAGGTTATGGCATTGTTTATTGTTGGAATATTATTACTTGGAATTACATCTGCTTATATAACCAGTTGCATATAGTTATTATAAACAAAGCTATGAGTTCGAATTTTGCCTTTGGCGAGGCGTACTCTAATGCAGTTTGTCACTTATTGCGGCAGGTCATCCCCGGTACTCCGGTTTCCACCAATAAAACTGACCACTACGATACAATTGAAATGTTATTGAAATTGGTGTCAAACACTAGCAAACCTAACCTATTAAAAACGAAATTAGCTCCAGCACAGATTATCTATCCTAAATGTTTTGAACTGTTGTATTCTTTCGCATCTGGACATCCCCTTTCTCGAATATTTATTCGGATTTGAATACTCTGCTTTCATCTTATTATTAAACGTCTGTTTTAGATTTTAATTTTAATTTTTCTGGGTTTCTGTGTGGGATATAATATAAATTTTAATCAGCATACAGGCTGTTGGCTAACCACATTCTAAGACGATCACAGAGTATTCAAATGTACACTTTTTCGATATATTTATGTAATAGTGATCGAAGACCAGTTTTCACTTCCTGGGATGACATATTAGGTTCATAAATTAATGATCAACTGGATTACGGTGATTTTTCAAGAGCAAATAGTTTCCTTTCATGAGTAGCTATACATAGCAATCATCAATAGCTGTTTTACATGCATACGGAGGATAATTGAATTCAAAGTAATATGTTAATCTTCTTTCAAAGGGAATAATCTTCACAGGAGAAGAAGAAAATAAAAGTTACGAAGACAGCATTGTTTTAGCGCTTCAAAAATTGTGTATTTGCAACAGGGGAAAATCGATACCCCCTACCACACATATACAAGACACTCACTTTTCTATCTTATTACAAGTACTTCAAGAAAAAGTGGCGGTGTTAAGCTAATCTTATGGACCCGAATCTCCTCTTAGTAAAATGTTGCGGTCATGCAAGAAAACGACGTACCGTAGTTTGAGAAAACGATTTGAGAGAGTAGAGAGTTTTATAACAGACAATCTTCATTAGCAATATATTTTTTTACAGAAAACTGAAATACTCTATAGCTACTTATAAAACAAAACTATGTCAACTTCCCTATTTCAACGAAAAACGCATAATTCCTCATAAAAATCCCTGAGTATTAATTTAATATTGCTACAAATCTCACAGGTATAATTTCAACATTGAAAATCCGCTTTTTTATGACAGGTAAAATATTTATTATTTACCTGTAAATGTTATTAGAATGTGGTCTTTATTGATAATAACTTCCGATATTAATTGAATTCCACAAACTATTTATTATGTCGACTCACTATAAATTGAAGGAAATACATTTCTATTTGATGTTACGATAAAATATGCTGTATTTTGATTGGTCCAACATGTCCACCCATCAATCTAATAATAGATTTTAATATAAATACAATCCTACTCTGAATTTACTATCAGATTTACCTGTAAACTCGTTGTGTGAACATCATTTATCAATATGAAAATGGATCAAAATTGTATACAGTGTGTAATTGTTGGAGACGGTATGGTCGGGAAATCACACCTAGCCAAGTCTTTTTCGGGACACCCATTACAGGACAATTATGTCGCAACAGTTTTTGACAATTATGCAGGTAAGAAAACGTCCTAATATCTATGTTTTATATATTTTAAAATCTAAAACAAAACACAATGTGAAATGAAATGCATACACATTGACATAGATTAGTATTCATAGTAATATGTTAATTAAAACCTAATTTTTATTCATTGTAATTTGCTATGCTAAATAATTTAACAGTTGATGAACATTACAAGCATTTTTGTATTTTTGAGAATTGTTCAAATATAATTTAATACAATGTACATGTAATGGGCGGCATATATCTATAACCATATTTTTAATATATATCTTTAACCATATTTTAAAAATATATCTTTAGCCATATTTTTAACATATATCTTTAACAAAATATTAAAAAAATATCTTTAACCATATTTTTTTGTGTTTTCAGGAACAGTTGCAGTGGCTGGCAGTAAATATACCATCGGCATCTTCGATTCAGCTGGACAAGTAAGTACACTTCTTTAAAAAAAAACATAACTATATTTTAGTTGTATTTGATAGTTTAACCGGCATTTTCTTTGAACCATAGCTTATATTTACCCATAAGTTAGTTCAACGAAAGAAATTGCATACATTAAGGAAGAATTTAATATAAATAGTTTTCCTCGGTGTATTTTTATATTTCAAGTGATTCATTTAAGTTTCATTTCTACTTCTAATTTCCTACAATTAGTAACACACCCGGATGTAAATACGTCACGGTTTTCAGAAAACTGATAATTCGAAACGACTGAAGTTCAAATTTAACCTTATGACAGTCAAATGACTTTTATCAACACATTTTTAAAAAATTTTGATAATACGGGAATTTCACCCCTGTGACGTCCTAATCATATGGATATCGTTAGTGAAATATGATATAGGTTTATTATATATATATATACTTATATATTTAATTGTTTATATCGAATGTAAGCATATTATGAAATAATGCAAAACAGTAACAATAATCTCCAATTTGAATCTTTTTTGATACAATAAAATAATTTTAAACGAACACTTACTAAAAGTAACATTAGGAACACACAATGGCTATAATCTTACATAATAATCTTGAATATTGTTCCGATAAATGCTAAAACAGATTATATTCATATTTAATCAACATAATAATCTTGAATATTGTTCCGATAAATGCTAAAACAGATTATATTCATATTTAATCAACATAATAATCTTGAACATTGACATTGTTCCGATAAATGCTAATACAGACTATATTCATATTTCATCAATAAACAATATCAGTAATAATGTGACAATTTGAAAAAAGAATACAAATATTTATTATTTTTCTTTCTTTTTTGCAGGAAGATTACACAAATCTTAGAGCTTTCAGCTACAGAGACAGTGATGTGTTTATTGTGTGTTACAGTGTAGTGGACAGGGAATCATTTAAAAACATTAAATCTTTCTGGATTCCAGAACTTAAACAATTCAATGTCAAAAAGAGGCCTGTGATTTTAGTGGCCACACAAAGTGATATTCGTGACGAGTGTACTGACTGTATAACGTCAGAGGAAGGTATTGAATTAGCTAAAGACATTGGAGCAGAATGTTTAATTGAAACCTCGGCCATGACAAAAGAGGGCATAACAGCCACATTTGAAAGAGTTGTATTGTCTGCTTTAAAACACAGGAAGAAAAAGTATAAGATTTTCCAACGTATATTTAAAAGGTGATTGTGCATGCAGATCAAACATGTGGACACAAAACCAGAATATGAGTTTTTTGCTCATGACAATTAAAAATGCAGAACTGTGATAGTCATGCACGTACGGGAGTGTGCAATTTGCTTCGTGCCAAACGTCTGTGATAGGACTGACTGAGAATTCCATAATATATAAATTTATTTATTGATTTACAAAGCTGCTGGTCAGCTCCATGTTGTTACTTGTTTACTAACAATAAAAATTATAAAGAATAGTTTATTATTGTTAATGCAAAGAGGACTAAATTGATATACCTATTAAAGGAAATAGTACACAATAGAATCACAGTCAATATTAAAACCCAACTCTAATGAGACAAGAAAAATAAAGCGAAAAGAAATATTGATTCATTGATTGACTATTGCGTAATGTCAAGCGAGCAGTATTTCAGCTAGGTTTAGGTGTATGGTGTTTAACGCCACTTTCAACAATATTTAAGCTATATCGTGACGGTTACGATATTGGTGGATGAAACCGGAGTACCCGGAGAAAACCACACACCCGTCGCAAATTACTGTCAAACTTTATATACAAAAAAAAACTTAACAGAAATGCGTCGGTAATGATGAAACCAGGGGGAAACGACAATTTACTACTTCTGGAATAGTATGGAGAGTGGATTAGGGTCGAGAAATTTAGTCTTTTGTTGTGATTACAACTCATCTACTCTTATTCTAAATCTACAAAAAAATCTTTAACATACAGAGAACATGACACCCTCAAAACACGATGCCAACTAGGGTCCATGGCCAGATTTTCTGTATTATAACCTGACAACCCACTGGGAATAACACCATATCCACCACATGGGAACGCACTTGAATACTTAGTAAAGAGAAATAAGATAAACACAAATTACCTATTAAGTTATATGCAAACTATGCAAATTAAGCCAAACAAAAATAAGAAAACAACTACAACAACAGACGCATTTAAGATAAATAATAATAATAAAAAAAAAAAAAAAAGATAAATAATAAAAAAAAAAAAATGAGAAACAACTAAGATGTTATTACAGATCAAATGTAACAACTAATGCAATACATTAAGATGAACCGTTCGGAACTCAATGTTTCAGCTATTCGGAGTTGATAGTATTCGCGGGATGATATTTTATCCTCTCTTTACGTTTTATATGCATTTTAACGAATTACTCCAACACACATTTAGCATTACACTTAATAGTCCAATAGCATTAACCTAATGATGCTTAGAAATATCTTTATTTACAAATATTCATTACTTTCATTACACCTTTACTGACGTAGACATGAAATTGATCTATCTGAAATTAATTTGAATGGAGAAGTAGAAGGTTATATTATGTTGATAATAGATACTGACATTATGGAATTTAATATCATGTAGGACATTTCTGACGTGGACTACTTTAGGTCATATATTTATTGACAAAATGATAGTTCCACAGATCATTGAAACAATATTGAAATTAACTTTAATAATGAAATCTACACGTTAGCATTGTATTAATGGTTGCTACGAACAGATTCCCACGTAATTTTCTGTAATGAAGGTAGAGTTGTACAATCCCTCAATTACATAATTATTATTGAGAATGGCAAACTGGGTTTAATGACCTGTTATTTATTCAACACTGTATACTGGTGAAGATTCACAGAACTCAAACCCATAGAGCTGCTCGTCGCATCCCCGGATGTCGGATAGGAGCAACCATCTCAATGGGGGACTGGAAGGTTGTAATACTGAAAGCCTGACCGTGGACCATATTCCGTAACCTCTTTTGTAGATTTCGGAAAAGAGTAGACGCATTGTATTCGCTGCAAAAGACAAACATTTTCATCCTTACCCAATTCTTCTCTCATCTTTATAAGTTTTTGTATATTATTGAACTTGTTGTCTCTTGAATATAGCTGACATACTCCTCACTGGACGTCAATCAATGATTTTTGCTTCCAGGCTATGCTTGCATTCAGATTGACCAGTATAAACTACATGTATTTCAATATATAAATAACAATTAACATATGTTTGGCGTTTTGCAACTTTTCATTACATTAGTGTAATTATCTGTTTTTTTCATTTGCACAAAAATGCATTACTTCTGCGCAATTTTTTAGATCACATTTGATCCACTCGGTAATAAAATGAAAAACAAACGAAAATACCACACCGTTGAAACAGTTCCAAACTTCAATAGAAAAATCACAGAAAGAGGCATTACAGTATTCATACTTCAAATCATTTATTATGATTCATGTATATGATAATCAAATGCGTCGTACAGTGGTTGTGATTTATGGTGTTTTACGCCAGTTTCAACAATATTTCAGTTATATCGTGGCGGTCAGTTTTATTGGTGGAGGACACCAGAGTACCCGGAAAAAGCCACTGACCTGTCGCAAGTCACTGGCAAACTTGATCACATACTGTTGTATTGAGTACATCTCGCCATGAACGGGATTCGCACTCATAGCTAGAGAATATTGTGGACATTATATAATTGTTTCTGAAGCAGAATTGAGAAAGATGTCATTTCTGGTAAAATAAAGATGAAATCCGTGACTATTGTTGAAAGCTTGTTCTCGGTCCTGGAAATATTGATATTTTATCACATTACCCCCCATTTTTTAATATGTATGATCTAGCTCTTTATGTATTCATTTCCGCGTAACCTCCATTGCATGATCATTATCTGAATATCGCCTTGATAAACGTGGTAAAATGCTTGACAAAATTGCAGAACACTCAGTTCAGTGCTTCAATTGCAAATGTCATGTGGTATAGAAGTGAATTTCCAATATCATTTCCACCAAGGTAAATCAGTAGTGCCTTCATGTATGCCGTTGTAGTTAATTAAGCTGTATGCGAAACATTTTCCCTTTTCATACCAGACATGCCCGCTAAGCCTAAGCAAACATATAATTTGGAGGCCTAAATCAGTACCTGTGGGTCTGTTCTCTGCATGCCCATTTGGTTTCGAAACTAATGAAGACCAACAAACCATTTTACATTCAATGGATCTGAAAATATCAAGATTAACGTATTAAACAAATCGATTCTAATGAATCCTTTGAAAGAAGCAGATTTCCAATCTCCCTTTGTCATCATTTCATTTTCTAATAAACCTAGCAATAACTGCATGTGTAGCAGATGCTATCTAAATAAATGCGTATTTTATTCTTTTGTGTTCCATTCAATAAACCTAGGTGCCTTTGCAAGTACCTTTGAAATTTGATATCTAGTTTAAATGTGAAAAAAGTGGTTCCTCGTTTTGGTGTCTGATTGAAAGGACATTTAATGGAAATGAAAATGCTTACCCTTCCAGAGAACCTGAGTTCACCGTCGGTGTTTTACGGTTGGTGTTGCTCATGCGTAAGTGTAGTGTATTGTAGATCATTGTTTGTCCTATTGTTCTTTATCTTTGGGCCATTAAATTGTCTGTCCTGTGGTTTTCGGCATGGGATAACTCCTTTGATATCCTCAACATACTGTTAACAGTGCATTAACAAGGCATATATGTTCATCTATGTATTAGATAATCATATTTGGTGAGTTTTAGAAAACGAAATTGCAACAAGTAATGAGTATATAAATTGAAGGTTGTTAGGCATGTACGTGTTTAGTACTATCACTGGGTCATACCTCCACTATTAGTTTCCGAGGTATCATGAGCCCTGTAGTCACTGATTTGGTAACCTCTAGTCGATTTTGCCTATCCTGTTAGACCCTTTGGTTTTACGCTCGCCACCATGACTGGATTGACCATTATGGAATATTTGTGTCACAAATCACCACGTATATATTCCACTTGTCGTAAGCACTTCCCGGTCCTTTCCTCATTCATGACTTATCAACGGATTAGTAAATAGATTAACACGACTGCATGCCACTGGTGGAGCAGGAACAGCTTACACTTCCAGAGCACCTGAGTTTACCCCCAGTTTTTAGTGGGGTTCGTGTTACTCGATCTTTAGTTTCATGTGTATGCTTTGTATATCGTTGTTTGTCCTGTTGTCCTTTTTCTTCTGGCCATTGTATTGTCTGTTCTTTTTCAATTTACGGATTCTGATTACCCTTTTAGTATCTTCTAGCTCTTCTTGTTCCCAATGACCTTTAAAATATTTGTCTTGTAACTGTTCCGACCTTGTGGTATTTCTGGTTTTTCATTTAACTTCTTTAAGCGATTCTAAGAATATATATTACAACCACAAATACGGTTTTCTTGCTTTTCTTTGGATACTTGTCTTTTAACAATTTCACCAGGAAATAACTAGATATTCCTATGCAAAGGAAAAAAATCCGCGCTAGATTTTTTCCTTTAGAGTATTATTTAAATACCGGTATGACAGATCTTACAATTCATCGAGTGCGGTAAATCGTGGTCTGAGCCACTTCGGTTAAAAACAAACACATATAAAATTGGTATTAGCTGCTTCTCCACTATGGCACACAGCTTTAAGAAGTGTTGGTTCGAAATCAGGATTATGTGTCAGAGTAGAGGGACATGGCTACTGATGTTTCAGTGTGCTAGCACTATAAAAAATCCGACTAAGCGTGTTGGTCTAGTATGAAACGAACACCATATCTTCTAAATGGAGTTTTCTTCTCGCCATGATATGGCTGACAAATTGCTCAGTGACGTTAAATAGCCATCGTTCACTAACTTGCTTCTTGCAATAGTGCATAATAATAAGAATTGTGTGAAAGAAGAGATTGATTGATTGATTGATTGGCATTGAGACAGTTTTTATCTAAAGATTATATTTTCAAAAATAATATGTAGTATAGTAAAATATAATACTGTATAAAGATTTAAAACCGCACCGTTCACCCGATTTATTTATGCAATGATCAATGAAATATAAACTATGAAATATGAAATTAGATGATGAAGTTCCTCCTGGATTTCAAATCAGAATACAAATAAGGGTAATAACAAAATTACCGAACACCGAGCAATCTTCCAAAGGGAAAGGCAAAACTCATAAGTCAACAAACAGACAAAATCAGTCAATCACCGGAAAACTGGGAAAACTGCAATGACCCTGAATTGGTACAGGCATTTCCAAAGAAATGGTGGGTTGAATAAGATTTTACGGCGCCAAACCTCCTGCTTCCATTACGGTTAAAAGGTTTCGGTTGTCACTATAGCAGTATTTTAAACAATACTGGGACAAATTAGGTATATCAAATATCAAATTTAGTAGAGATAAATCCTATTATCATTTGTGGGTGAATTTGTTTTTTGATGTATTAAATGGGTTTTGAGAAGAAGGTACATGTATCAAAACATTTCTGTGATGGCGGACATCTTTGATTTTTCCATCGGACTAGCAGAGAATCATCTGTTGAATATTCTTAAATGATCACAGTTTTAATATCACAATCGATTTCTGGGAAGTTATTTGAAATTTCAGCCAACAAGAATGCATTAATGTCTTTGTCAATTATGTTCAATTTCCGGTTAGCACTAATTATTATATAGATAGGTGTGAATTATAGGGCTTTATCCGTGAAATAAATTCCGGTATCTCACATGTGAGATATCAGTTATTTTTCCGCCAGAACTACTTTCACAAAACTATAAGTGTGGTGGTTACGTCCCTTGTTGTATTACGGTGAATATACATACGATTGTAAGCTGAAAAAAAATCCGCGAAATGTTATTGACGACTTTGGCACAAAACCGACATGACGTCAATGACGTCATATGAAGACTGCCAGTTTGAAACGTAAAGATCAGACGTTATTTGGCTTTGTCTACGCTTCAATTTTAATAAAATTTAACTAAAACAAGTTTTTAAGGTAAGCATTTTAATTAATTTTGTGCATTGTTGTAAATATGACATGTAGGATTTCACATTTTTAAGATGGCAGATCCTTCCAGCTCTGCCTCCTTAGTACCATTGCTCGTAGATTCATACGCGTGGAATGAAATGTTTGTATAATATACTTTATTTCCTGTGACTGTATAATGAATTCGTCATTATCCTATACAATATATTAAAAATTGCTGAGTTAGATTGCTGTCAAATTATAATATTAAGTATATATGTACCATCTACACACGCTTATACACATGTCTTACGTCTATCCCTAGATTTGCCTAACGAGAAAAGGTAATACTACGATTATTGAAGCTCCTTTTCTAGGGAGTGGATGTGGTCGAGTGGTCTAGGGCGCTGGACGTAAGGCTAAGCGAATGGTGCTGCAGTGTATCAATGTTGTGGATTCAAATCCCGCCGAGGGAAGAACAAAAATTTTACAGCTCTAAAATCTAATTCTAACACTGTTTGGATTAATTTTCAGACGTATATATATACATATATATATATATAAGAAATTTTGAAAGTCTATATAATAAAAAGTATAACTAAATCATACATTTTGAATATCAAAATAAGACCACTCGTGACAGAATACGCATTAATGATTAAACTCGTGGGCGGAAAAACTCGTTTAATCCTTATGCGTACTTCGGTCACTCGTGGTCTTATTGTGATATTCAAAATCTACGATTAACTATACTATATATCGTGTCGTGACATCTGATCGGTCATGCAATAAAGTCGGTCACTTGTTTTGTGCTACAATTCTGGCGCAGCACGAGACCAATGATGTCATTCTGTATATACATAGCGTACATAAACACAGGGGGAATTCTTTTCAACGTCACTATTACAAGATGAGATTAAAACAGAGAAGTTTAAATTGAATAAATTCCATGCAAGTACAAAAGATCCTTTTTAACTACTAATGTCTTTTTTTCCTGATAATTATGCCTTTTAAATATGTTTCCATCGATGGTATTCCCCAAGCATTTTTACCTTTCTGGTTTGTTGACATAATCGTCATCACAGTTCATGACATGTTTCTGGAATGTAGGCCAAGCTAATTGTATTTTAAAATACTTTGAAAATATGATGATTGATCATTCAGATTCCACCATTTTCTAGAAAATGGCCGATTTTACCGGGAAAATACATACAAGTGCTCTCCATTACTCACACAATGGCAGATTATTTTGCATTTCCACTGCTGCTTTAATAACATATATACCCCTTACTTCTTGGGGTAATGAAATGAAATTCACAGAGAAGATAGAAAAAGAATTAATTTACAGCAATAATCAAAATTTATAGCATAAATTGAACAGAGAATTAAATTAAACCAGACAGAAAAATGAGATTATCTAGGTAAAAAAAAAAAACTGTCATTATTACAAATAGCATCAACAAAACTGTATTGTTACCACTCTGTGATAATAAATGTGATTAAAATAAATTGAAATCAGTCATTAATTGTTTTACAAAAATATGGCAGAATGTAGTCAGTCTAATAGATTGTATTGACAAAAGCAAAAACACCAAATTCACTGGATTGAATACTTTATTACATGGGTAAGCAAGTTTAATATTTGCATCAAATAATTAATGTTTAATACTTCAATTTCAAGCTATTTAAAACAAAACATCTTTTGAAATTTTTCAGACAAAACAATTGCACTGAAAAAGCTAAAATACTGTGCTTTCTTAATCTGGTTTACTTTCTAAGCTTGGTTGTCCTATGACATAATCATGTGCTTTATTGACCTTTGACCGGCTTTATGTGACGTAATAGGACGCCATTTGGAACAAATATGGGTCAGCGTGTTATTATTATCGATCTTTTTTCGATGGAACTTTACACATGTGAGCAAGAATAGATGAGGAACATAATTAAAAAGAAAAAAATGTTTACTTTTCAAACATTAACAAAATAATCAAACATTATCCAATGACTGACCGACTTATTGTCATACGAGGATATTACACACAAAAAATGAAAAAAAAAATAAAATAAGTTAAACATTTCTCAAGAAAAAACCGCAATGTTATGTGATGTCGGTTAGCAGTATAATGAGAAAATGATAACAGCATTATTCACGGTTATTCTGGTTAAATTAGATGACGGAATTAATTGATTCTTCTCCATTTTACAGGACAATGTAGAATATTATGAATACAGGAAATTAAGTCAACTACCGTTGGGATTTAGTATTCCTTGAATCTGTAATGTTCTTGATAACATTAACATGTCAGCTCAGGTTATGGCATTGTTTATTGTTGGAATGTTATTACTTGGAATTACATCTGCTTATAAAACCAGTTGCATATAGTTATTATAAACAAAGCTATGAGTTCGAATTTTGCCTTTGGCGAGGCGTACTCTGATGCAGTTTGTCACTTATTGCGACAGGTCACCCCCGGTACTCCGGTTTCCACCAATAAAGCTGACCACTACGATACAATTGAAATGTTATTGAAATTGGTGTCAAACACTAGCAAATCTAACGCTATTAAAAACGAAATTAGCTCCAGCACAGATTACCTATTCTAAATGTTTTGAACTGTTGTATTCTTTCGCATCTGGACATCCCCTTTCTCGAATATTTATTCGGATTTGAATACTCTGCTTTCATCTTATTATTAAACGTCTGTTTTAGATTTTAATTTGAATTTTTCTGGGTTTCTGTGTGGGATATAATATAAATTTTAATCAGCATACCGGCTGTTGGCTAACCACATTCTAAGACGATCACAGAGTATTCAAATGTACACTTTTTCGATATATTTATGTAATAGTGATCGAAGACCAGTTTTCACTTCCTGGGATGACATATTAGGTTCATAGATTAATGATCAACTGGATTACGGTGATTTTTCAAGAGCAAATAGTTTCCTTTCATGAGTAGCTATACATAGCAATCATCAATAACTGCTTTACATGCATACGGAGGATGATTGAATTCAAAGTAATATGTTAATCTTCTTTCAAAGGGAATAATCTTCACAGGAGAAGAAGAAAATAAAAGTTACGAAGACAGCATTGTTTTAGCGCTTCAAAAATTGTGTATTCGCAACAGGGGAAAATCGATACCCCCTACCACACATATACAAGACACTCACTTTTCTATCTTATTACAGGTACTTCAAGAAAAAGTGGCGGTGCTAAGCTAATCTTATGGACCCGAATCTCCTCTTAGTAAAATGTTGCGGTCATGCAAGAAAACGACATACCGTAGTTTGAGAAAACGATTTGAGAGAGTAGAGAGTTTTATAACAGACAATCTTCATTAGCAATATATTTTTTTACAGAAAACTGAAATACTCTATAGCTACTTATAAAACAAAACTATGTCAACTTCCCTATTTCAACGAAAAACGCATAATTCCTCATAAAAATCCCTGAGTATTAATTTAATATTGCTACAAATCTCACAGGTATAAAGTTTAAAGGGTGTTCTCTTCTTGTGACAGAAGGTTCACAGTGCCATATGGTATATTTAAAGGAGTCGAATTCGAGGATGTTTAATGATCTACTAGTGTCTACGTGATTTGAATACAAACTTAATGGTTGCGTATAGTGTAGTGTAGTTCATGGGGTTGCTTACATAATAGACAATATATGTTTCGAAAAAAACACATCAATCACATTTTGGATATTTAATAGAAAGGCGATTTTCCTTTACACGATGAAATGATGAAGGAGTTTAACACAACCGGGTGTAACAGTACATTGATAATAGTGGCCGCAATCTATTTTTTAGACTTCAAATATTGACCTTTGACCGGCCTTATGTGACGTAATATGACGCCATTTGGAAAAAGGGTAGTAAACAAATATGGGTCAGTGTGTAATTATTATTGATCTTTTTTCCATGGAACTTTACACATGTGAGCAAGAATAGATAAGGAACATAATTAAAAAGAAAACAATGTTTACTTTTCAAACATGAAAAAAATAATCAAACATTATCCAATGACTGACCGACTTATTGTCATACGGGGATATAATCTTTACATCAGTTAGTTAGTAGGATGATTCATGTCTTTATTTACGTTATTTGTGTATGATTACTCATAGTGGTGTCCAACACATATTGCGTTGTGTTTTTGTTTTCTTTGTCTTCATCTTGTGAACCTTATGTTGCCAGTTCCTATGGATTGTCCATTTTCGATTGCCCCTTCCGTTTTCTCTAACGTTTACTTGATAAACTACAGCATAAAATTTCCGTTGGCGTTGATTGCAGAGAAAATTATTAAGTTTTTTTTTTGTCAACATAACTTAATTTATATATTCTATAGCAATCGTTAATACTATAAAAGCCTGGAATATATATTATTGAAATATTTATCTTGTACTTCCTTCTAAAATGTCAAACACTTTCATCTAAGAACATATAATTTCTGTATATTTTAAGAATAGTACGAGTGTAAGTCTTGGATAGAATGGGAAGCAAATGCGATTAGCTTAGAAATGGGACCAGCCAATGACCAATCCATTTAAGTTTGGTTTGATTTGGTTCATTTGTTAAGAGTTTTATAATAATATTTTTTTATCAGCATAATTTATATACTTAACAATAAGCAGCGAAAATCTAAATTTGAAATGGAAACATGGAAAATATTTCATTGAAAAGTTTATTATTATGTCCATACAGTTTTAGATTCAGCCATCTTCATCTTGAAATAAAAAAAATTGTGGCTTTTTGAAGTATTTCACCCTCTATATTTTAGTTATAGGTTAGTTGGCTGGATTATCGTAGGCAGTCTTATTGTCTAGATTTTAGTAGCGCATGTGGAATGGTGGTATATAAGGTAGAAAAATCAAAGGTTTCAATGCTGTGTGCTTGGAACAAAACTACTGAGATCTAGGACTTAAAGTCTCCAACAAGTCTTTTGGGTTTTTAAGATCCACATTTGATTAACGCCACTTTTACCTAAGTAGATCTATTTTCACTGCTGTAAGAATTGATGTTGAAAATATAGAAAGAGACTTGGTAGAATACTTGAAAGGTCTCGCGAAATAACGTCATTTGTATGGACAGTTGTGCAATTTACATATCTTCGGCAAAATGCGACTAGGCACATACTGTTTCGAAAAAAAAACCAATAACATATGTCATAGTGAAATTGAACTTCTGTTAAAACATCAGCTCTGCAGATGTGCGCTACCCCTATGATAAATGAATAGTATCAGCAGCCATAGTAATTTATGTACGAGAGTATCCAAATACATTCTGAATGAGGCACCCAAGAGGAGGTGATGATCCCTTTATTTCCCCTATTTCATGACTTATCATCGGATTTTTAACATGAGTAACGCGACGCACCTGACTTCACTGCTAGTTATTAGTAGGGTTGGTGTTGTTAAATATTCAGTTGTCCCTGTGGTGTTTCGTGGATCGTTTGTCTTTTTGCCCTTCTTTTTGGTCATTGTATTTTCTGTTTCTCTGGACCAGGGCTATGAAAAGATTCGCCTTATTCGATCTCTTAAAAAGTTTATATTCCGATACCAAGATCTTGTCGAAATATATTCCGTCTCTGCAGAAACGATTATAAGGGATGCATTTTCACATAGTGAACATGTATAAAGGTAAATAAGTGAAGAAAAATGTCAAGGATATTTTTTTATCAATGTGTGACGTAAAAATATTTTTGACATTTACGTCACCGAATATGGTACTGCTTTGACAACTATTTTACCTATTTTGTTCCTGTATTTAAATACTGTTATAGTGACAGCCGGAACCTTTGAACCGTAATGAGAGCAGGAGGTTTGGCGCCTTAAAATCTGATTCAACCCACCATTTCTTTAGAAATGCCTGTACCAAGTCAGGGTCATTACGGTTTTCACAGTTTTCCGGTTGTTGACTGATTTTGTCTGTTTATATAATTATGAGTTTTGACTTTCCCTTTGTAAGATTGTTCAGAGTTCGGTAATTTTGTTATTACCCTTATTTACACTTTCTGATAACCCCTTTGGTAACATCAAGAAGATATAATAAACCTGTAAAATAATCCGATAAGACAAACACAAAAAGGTAACACATCATGCAATACGCAATAAAAAAAAAAATCAACTGTGCTAATTTTCGGAAACTTTCAACAGACTAATTGCATCACCAGACACAAAGTTATGAAACTACTACAAGCAACAATTCAACAACAGCAAAACAAAACAAAAACAAAAACAAAAACAAAAAGAGAGAGAGAGAGAGAGAGAGAGAGACCAATGAACCAAACCAGAAACGTAATGAATGCAGGATTACATAAAATATTATTACTTTGTTGATTCTAGGGCACTGCAGTAATAATGTCTAATTGCTTAATTCCTGACGTGCTATATATACATAGCTTAGCCATATATAATTCATGATTGACTAAGTTAAAAATAGAACGGCTATAGTAACATTATATAGTGTGGTGCATATCGTATATAAGATATTTCAGAAATGATGGGTCCAATGTGATATGGATCGTTTAATTACTTATTAATATTTAATTACATAATAATAACTGGTTTGAGTTGAACTTATATGTCGAATTACTGAATTACATAAATTTTCTGAACAAACTTAATGACTTTTTTTTTATTCCAGAAACGCGTCGTGCACACTAAATTTGATATCTACGTTTTTTAGACTATATGATACATATAAAAAAGATCATAGAGTTTTTCAAGATCTATATTTGAACTTATAAATAAATATGTGAGAGATAAATGAATCTGAAGATAATATTCATGCGCATGTACATGTATGACTTGAATAA
Organism: Bathymodiolus septemdierum; assembly: GCA_963383655.1. Classification (NCBI taxonomy): domain Eukaryota; kingdom Metazoa; phylum Mollusca; class Bivalvia; order Mytilida; family Modiolidae; genus Bathymodiolus; species Bathymodiolus septemdierum. The sequence goes on from OY726519.1 coordinate 53,939,948, forward strand.
TAAAATGAAAAGCTAAAAAATACCAAACATTTCGGAACATTTCCAAAATACAATAGAAAAGTCGCAGAAAGAGGTAAAATCGATACCCCCTAACACATATCCATGACTACCCACTTTCCTGGTTTAGTACAGGTACTTCAATAACAAGTGACGGGGTTGAACTAGTTTCATGAGTTCAACCCTCCAGAATGGATTGTAAGATCAACGAGGAATGCGTCAACAGTTTTAGTTGATTTGTAATGCAAAATGAATTTGGGGAAATCCCCATTAAGGTCGTTTGTTTGTGGTGCTCCTTTACATCTTGTCTCTCATAAAGATCATTGCATTTGACATAAGTGCTATTGAATATATTAGAAGTATCAAAATCCATATATTTGATATTCGAACAGTACCGATAAATTAACCGTCAACAAATGCTACTGTTTTAGCTGGTTACTGCCAGTTAAGTACGAACATTGACTTACAATTCGTTGGAAATAAACGTTAGAGAATACCGAAGGGGCATTCATGAGCAATCCAGAATAGTGTAATGTAGTAATTTATGTGAATGTATGTGATATTTTGTCCTGAAGTTTTACTGCTGCGCTTACAAGTTTAGATGCTGAAAACGGTATTACGATGTTAACAGAGGAGGGTTGGGATTCTGTAGACCTGTTTGAACTCCATGCCAGATGCTCTGCCTATCATAAACCATGACGTGGTAGATATTAAGAGAGGTGGGTTGGGATTCTCTAGACCTGTTTGATCTCCATGCCAGATGATCTGCCTATCAAAAGCCATGACGTGGTGAATATTAATAGAGATGGGTTGGGATTCTGTAGACCTGTTTAAACTCCATGCCAGATGCTCTGCCTGTCAAAAGCCATGACGTGGTAGATATTAACAGAGGAGGGTTGGGATTCTGTAGACCTGTTTGAACTCCATGCCAGATGCTCTGCCTGTCAAAAGCCATGACGTGGTAGATATTAACAAAGGAGGGTTGGGATTCTGTAGACCTGTTTAAACTCCATGCCAGATGCTCTGCCTAAAAATAAGCCATGACGTGGTATTTTCTATATTAATAATTTAATTTGAGGTTTACCAGAGGAGTGGTAAATGGTTTTGTAGTTGAATATTGTTTGTCGTTGATTTATCAGTGATGACATATTCTGTTATGCAATTTTATTCTTAACAGTTTCATTTCGTTCTTAATTGAAACACATAAAACAACAACAGCTGTGTACCAAAATACAGACAAAACAAAGAGACAATATGGTTATTTTTAATTTGTTGGACGCAAGATGTGACAGTATATAGAGGATGGTTTAATCTATAAGTGCGGAAGTTGGATTCGTCACAAACAATATATGTGACTTGTAAAATATATTGCTTGACGAAGAATGCACTGCCTTTTGAGGGGGTCATAGAGGTCGTGCTCGTATGGTAGTTAGATTTGCAACTACCTGTGCAATCAGTGCCTATCACCACTAAAGTTGCGAGTTCGAAATCCGTTCATGGCGAGGTGAACTCGATACAACATTATATGATAACGTTTGTCAGTGATTTGAGACAGGTCGGTTGTTTTCTCTGGATACTCCGGTTTCCTCCACCAACAAAACTTACAGCCACGATATAGTTGAAATATTGTTGAAAGTGGCATTACACACTATAAACCAAACCAAAACACTGCTTTAGTAGCATAATATTGTTCATTGGACAATATATCAGTCTGTTAGTCTGTTGTGAAGGCTAGCTAGATCTTACTGACCAATCTTATATTCAAAATTAGAAGCTTCGATAAGACAACAACAGTATCTAAACATTGTCCTAGACTAAGCTATGAATACATGTTTTGTTCGGATTTCCTTTGGTAGAATGTATTTAAATGTAAACAAATAATTTGCTTAGTGATGATTGCTTACAGTCAAAAATTAGGCAAGGACAATGAAGGTTCGATCGTTTCTCAATTCAAAAACACAATTTTGAAATGTTTCTAATTAAACATTTATTAAATCCAAAGTTATACTAGAACCAGTCAATGTAGTTTTCATAAAATGTAAAGGTTAAACATACAAAAGTGATTATCAATAGCCGTAAATGAAAAAAGCCTGAACAATACAATGACCAGAAGAAAAACAGGAACAACAAGGAAATAGTAATGCGAACCTTATATAAATCTGGGGTGAGGGTGAATTCGGGTGCTCTGGAAGGGTAAACAATTTCTGCTACTTCACTAGTGGTACCCATCGAGTCACCTCTGCTAAACATCCGGCGATCAGTTATATTCCGTAATATGTCATGAACGAGGATAGAATTGCGGGCTATGAGTATGGGCTACGGACTATTCATTGTTAGAATAGATGTAAATCCTTTACTATAATGTATTGAATATTTTATTTACCTTTATAATAAAGCCAAAAAAAAACAAGATTGCTAAATAACGCCTTAGACAGATTCACATGGATGAAAATGTGAAGGAAAAGAAAAATTACCATTTTACACGCACAAAGCAAAAAAAAAGGTTTTGACGAAATGAAGGAAGTATGAACTGGTAAATCAGTTAATGAGATAAAAATTGCAGTTACAACAAATTTAAAAAATTGAGTTTCCTAATAAAATTGTGAAATGCATTGGAAGTGGAATAATTTATGATACAATTAAAAGCAAAATACGTCATTTCAAAGAGAACAATTCATGATTCACACTGTGCTTTTATTTAAATACAAACTATCTAGGTTATCACATTATAGAAGGAGATAGAGGGGTTTAGTGGGATACGTACAACCCATCACGGGAAGCATCACCGAAATTTGTGTTACCAGGAAGATTAAGAGCTCCAATAATAGCGATAACTACGTTTTCATTTATGATTGAACTGCATCGGTGTTATAATAGTTAGCGTGCTCGCCTCAAATACGTTCGGTCGTGAGTTCGAGCACCCGGCCGAGTTAAGACAAAGACTAATAAATCAGTGGTTGCTGCTTCTCCTCTTAGCACGCATCATTAAGGGAAAAGATGGTGATATTCTGGAATATGTACCCAGTATACTGATTTTCTTGGTAAAACTCAAATGCTAACGCATATGATACTCAAACATGGAAACGTTTCTCCTAGGCTGGAATCATCATAGTTGGCATCACAAACTGGTTGACCGCTATACGAAATATCCATTTCTCATTGATAGATGATATTTTCGTTTTCTTTTATGCAGTTTCTTCTCTTTCCCTTTCAACGAAAACACGCTTAGCGGACTTAACTAAGGGACACACGGAGAGTATCCTATAGGCTTAACCTTTGCGAGCACCTGGGTTTTCATCCCCTTATTTTTGATGGCGTCCGTGTTGATCATCTTTTCTTAGTTTTCTGTGTTGTTTTTTTTAATCTTCGTTCTGTATCTTGTGCCCATTTTTGATTGGCCCTTCGGTTTTCACTTAAGTTTATATACACACCATTACCGTGAAATGGACAATTATTGCTGATTGAGCTATGTGTAGCTATGATACGTTATACTGAATTCGCCTTGACAAATCCTCAATAAACGTACTGTCGTGTGTTGATATATTTTGTTCAAAATATCAAACTCGTCGCATTTCGCATACAAGGCTTCACCCTTGATGTGATTTTGCTATGAAAAATCCATTCTTGGAAAACCAATCAACGATAGCATATGTGTATATGTTTTTTCTTTTCCAAAAACTACCTCAGCGAATGTCAGTTTTCTTGGGTTGGCCGAGGAAAATGTCAAAATTTCATATATCTACATACTGAACATCTATTTCAGGTTTTGGTTTGTACTGTCCTGCTCTTAAACCTGTAAATAGTTTTAAACGTTTTCAATAATCATGTTCAACTTCAGACAAAATTTTCAATTTGTGAAAGCGTTCAATATTTGGTAGAAGTAGAAAAAAAGATACTATTTTTGTATGAATTTTCAAAAGAATTTAAAGGTCGAGTCAAGCATATTTCTTCTTACTAAACAACAAATTGCAACAACCCAAATGAAGTATCTTCTATATAACTACAAAGTTATTAATAATAAGATCAGAGCAATATCACTGTATTGTTGACTAGTGACAAAAAGAAATCCAAAAGTAAATAATAAAATCATAGAAAATGGCAAAGTCGATGCCACTACCACACAAACACATAACCTCTCACTTCCTGTCTTGGTACAGGCACTTCAATAAAAAGTGACGGGTTTAAACTAGTTTTATGGGCCTAAATCTGCCCTCCCCTCGGCTACTAAATGCTTCAAATTAACGTCCGTGAATGTGTTTCGCTCAATATTTAAAATATTCACTGAGTGAGATTTTAAAAAATATTTAAAGCATAATTTCATTGGGCTATTAGTGTTTAACGCCACTTTAATCTTTTTTCTCTTATATCGTAGAGGGCAGTTTCATTGGTGAAAGAAATTGCAGTGGTCATAAGAGAAAATCGCCTACATGTCGCGTTACAAAAAGTAGTATCGATTATATCTCGCCACGTGTGGGAATCGAACTACCACCATCTGATCCACATATCTGTTTTCCTTTAATTCTAAATTGAAATGTATGAAAGCAACGGGTTATTCACAGGTCGAACATATGGCGAGGCGGGAAAACAAAGATTTCTACGAATGAAATCGGAAACATATTTGTATGTTTTATATGGTTTAAAAGATATATTTATATTTTGAAATTAGCAGGTCCTAAAAAATGTTATTATCATTATTAAAATAAAGGTTCGTCTCGCCCAACCACAGAATAAACATTTTCCTCCTTTGGCTATAAATAAACGCTGGAGAATACCGAAGGTGTAACCAAGAATGGACAATTCAGAAACACTGAAAACATTCGGCAAGCAAGACACAGGTCGGGGACACAAAAAAAAACAAAAAAACAAAAAACAAAAAACGAAAAAACAAAACAAAAAACAACTAAACTGGGGGCAGAAAAGAGGAGCAACACGAAAACCACCAAAAACCGGGAGTGGAATCGTGTGCTTGTAAAGGGTACCTCGCCATGCTACCCGTATGGTCAAGACGTGTTGGACACATCTTGTTTACGCCCTTTGGCTTTCTTTATTCAGGGACGTTCAAATTATTTGGCTTGCCAATCTTTTGCCATTTAGCGTACGTGATAAAATTCATTCCAGAAACACATCGTGAGTACTAAGCTAGACATCTAAGTTTTTGTTTTACCTTATTTAATGATGGAAGTATATGTTGATTAATACTTTAATGAGATAAAAAAAAAAGATCAGAGACAATGCATTTAAAAATTGAGTTTCCTCATCGCACAGGAACAGGATTGAGAGTAAAATAGTTTATAATACAAAGAAAAGCACATTAAGTCTTTTCAAAGACAATTATTGGTTTTTCTCGGAATAATCCTCATTATCCCGGAGACTCTAATCTAAAGGTGGTGTAGTAAATAATTGTCGTGTCATCCACTGATACTGTTGTAACACCTGGCGCGTCGCAACATAATTAAAAACTTGCTATTTGAGGTTTTTCAGATGGTAAGTTATAATGTTGTGTGTGTGTGTGTTCTCGTTGATCATCAATAAGTGGAACTGTAAAAGTGAACGTTATGACGAGAAAGGTGTTGCAATACTCGCATGGACAAGATAACCATTGACAATATTATAAGCAGATGACACAAATTAATTATTTTATTAAATAAGACAGAAGACATGTCTAAGTTCCATAACTTATTTTGGGTACGTAAATGTATTAACAATCAATTTTAATTTTGAAACTGCGGGAATTTACACTTCGTGTTGCTTCAAAAATCTCATTTCATATCAATACAACTAGGTTTCTACTATAAAAGGACAACATAAAGGGATCAATTGACGAGTAAGAAAGGTAGAAACAACATACACGTATGTGATGAAAAATGCGTAAGTCACAAACACGTGGCCAAAATAGTATTAAGAGATTATTACATGACATTCTCCATATCGTCCCTGGTATTAGCCCAAGACTCCCATATTAAACCCGGCATCGAAGCTGGGGGGCTGATATGGGTCGAGGGTTGATACCAGGGACGATATGGAAAATTTCATGTCATAATCTTTTTATCACAAATTTTACATTGACTTTTTCCAAGCATTGACTTTTATATTTTTATATTCTTGTCTGCACCTTCGGTTTCCTCTAAACCAACAATCAACAAACGCTACTAAAAAAAGACGGCAATAATTTGCTTACAATGTGTAAATATATTCCCTTTTAAGCTTTTGAGATCTAATTGAGCATAAATCTGTATCGATTGCTGAATTCGTGTTTAATACAATATTCAAGTATTTACCAAGTTTACAAACAGTAGATCTGATTTTAGGTAGGAAATATAACACAGACAGTAGCTATAGTTGTCACAAAAGTGGATGGTGAAAAAGCGACCAAAGCTAATAAGCTTTTTGCATTTAGTGCTGGGTTTTTTTACGAAGGAGAATAGTGTATTTGATAAGCTTTCGGGGACTGTAATTTATTTGATATACAACGTTATGCATATATGTTCTAATCAACAACAATATGCAAGGCTTAATATTTATATCTAATTTTCAAATGCTTTTAATCGTATCGATTGCGTAATGGATAGCAAGCTCGTCTCGAGTGCAATAAATCGTTGGTTCGCGTCCTGATTGGTCAAACCAAGAAATATAAATCGTTGGTTCGCGTCCTGATTGGTCAAACCAAGAACTATAACATTGGTATTTGCTACATCTCCGTTAAGTAAGCAACATTAAAGAGTAAAACAAATGAATACTTGACTCGGAATAAGAACAATGTGCCCGAGTGTAGCGACACGTCTACCCAAGACCTGTTGTTTCAGTCAGCTAGCACTATAAAGATCATATTAGGAGTGCTAGTCTAGTACAGGGCGAATGTCATCATCATTTCATTGAATGTAACTTATTCACGCTTATTCCCGATACAGCTTAATATTTCTCATTTGGCGCTAAACAACAATTACTCACTCATATTTTATTGCGTAGTAATTCAAATTCAGTCGATTTAGTATGTATAATGTCACGAATTATAAGGTGATCTGATTCAGCGTTGCTACATATTAAGTGGCATGGATAACTAGATGTTGTTTTTAACTCAGTTTCAAAAGAGTAATACTGTGCATATGTAATACTCTTGTGATTTGGATATCTGCTGTACTCTTCAACATCTGACTTTGCAACTAAATGGCACATTAGACTGTCGATTATCACTTCCTTGTTCATATAAAATTGAATTAAATTTATCAGCAACAATGTAAACACAAGCGAAGTGTGTTAATAAATATAGTCCATCGATTTGTAATCGACAAACCCGGATGTTTTGATTAAAATCTCATCTGATTGGTTAAACAGATTTCTTGTTTTATTGAAATACCGGGATATTTAATTCATTCGTGATACATAAAATCAAGCTGCTACTGATTAATGACATTTTATAATAATTCAATAATAAAAACCAGGAAAACAGGAACAGCTTAGACTACTGAACCCTGTGTTTTTATTGGTTGTTTAATCGCATTCAAGTATTTGTAACCTGGATTTTCCATTTAATAATGTTATTGGTTTTTTTTGCTATGAATAAGGGAAAGGTCATTTAATTAATCTACTGTTTGTAAACAAATATAGAAAACTGTTACAGTAAACTATTACAATGGTCTTCCAAACGAACACCCATGAGTACAGTTAAGTCATATTTTATTAGTTCAACTCGTCCTTTTATCATTACATCAGGCAATTTTCTGAAGATTAGACCAGTAGTTTCAAAGTAATTGGAACAACTTCGGTGTTATAGTTGGCGCGCCTCGAGTGAAGTAGATTGTGGTTTCAGGCCCTGGTCGGATCACGTCAAAAACAATACAATTGATATTTGTTGCTTCTCCTCTGAACACACAACTTTAAGGAGTAAAACTGGTTGACTCAATAAGGATAGTGTGTCAAATAGAGTGACATGTCTATCCAGAGACTGTTGTTTTGGTGAGCTAGATATGAATATAATTTTAAGTACAAAAGCAGACAGTCATGTCATTGAATGTAACCTGTTATCACCATGATATAGCTGTCAAAATGCTCATTAAACAACAATCACTCATTTACTCAAAGTAATCGGTATATTTGATTTTTCCACTACAGTTTTCATGGTTAAAAAGGGTATTCAATTTTTCTTAAATCCGGACAAAATGTTTCAAATTGTAATTGTTAGTTGCTTAACGTCCATTGGCAAATACAAAAATGGGTGAGGTTTATGGTGCATAACGCCATTTTCGACAATATTTAATTTATATCGTGGTGGTCAGTTTTTTTGGGGGAGGAAATCGGAGAAACCCACCGACCTGCCGTAAGTCACTGAGAAACTTAATGTTGTTTCGAGTACATATGGCCCTGAGCGGGGTTCGAACTCACAACTTTAGTGGTAATAGGCACTGATTGCATAGGTAGTTATAAATCCAACTACCATGCGATCACGACCACGATGTCTCCATAATACAAAAAATTACTTCATATATATTTAAGGGGAGAAGGAGTACAACAATATTTAAAACCTATACAGAGGGAGAGGTGGGACAACTGGGTCAGAGACTTTTGATTACATGGGAATAGCATAGAGAGCTGGGTAGCGGTTAACAATGTGCCTATTCTTTTTAGAAATCTATGAAAGATGTCTTTAACGTGAAGGAAGCATAACATTTTCAAAGGACGTTTCCTACAATGGTCCACGGTGAGGCTTTCCGTATTATGATTAGATAACCCCCATAAAGAGGGCACCCCCTATGTAACACATGGGGAAACATCTGATCGCTCAGTGGGTAGAATCTGGGAACCATCACTAATGTCCGGAGGAAAGAAACAACAACAAAAACAACAACAACAATAATAATAATAATAATAATAAACCGAACAAATTCGATTGGGGAATTCATAAATAAGAAATCTAATAAAAACAACTAGGTCACCCACTTCGATTTTAAGATTCAATAATAAGATATCTGACATTATAAGTCTCCAACTTCGCTTGGGAAAATCAATAATAAGATACTGAACGACAACACAAAATAAGGTCTCCCACTGCGTTTGGGAAACAATACATTCATTTTATTTGCAGTTACTTCAGGTGTTAATTGATGTTCAAATTCACATTATATATTTGTTTCAGATTGACATTATTATTCCTTGTCTTTTTCGACGAAGTCGTATGCGATCGCTTTTGACCTACTTTTGTTATGGACGCTGTTGCCTAGCAATTTTAAAGATGAAAATATTTTCTAACTTTTTGATTGGAGAATAATACAAATTTGGTAGGAGTTCGGAGAACGGAGTTAAAATGCTTGCAGTGATTTTCCGACTGTGTTTTTTTGGGCCGAATATCGGCCCCAGTCCCAATGTGAAAAAAGTTTTTTCCCCAATTTCATGGAGAAAAATTCCCAATAGCGTAGTGATAAAATTATTCGTAAAAACTGGTTAATAAAAGCTTTTTCAAATGACATTTTCGCGCTTATGACCTGGTTTCTATTTGTTTTGATTAACCAAGCGAAATACTACGCACATATTGTTTACCGGACTGCGATAAAACTTCAGAAAACGAAAGCGGAAATCTGTAGTATTTGGAATAAATGTTTATTTAAATAAATTTAATATAAAATTTTAATAAAAAACAGTAAATATGTCATGTGATTTGCTAAAAATAAAAATGTCACGATGTTGCATAATTTGTTAAGAAATTGACCAGTAATGATGGAAGCAAGTAGCCTACATGTAACTTGAATTAAAAAAAGTTTTTACTTCCCCCAGGAGAAAAATGAGGTTGATGACGTTAATAAAACTATAACAAAAACTGTTTATGCTTTGAAGTGAGTCCGACCCACTACTGTACCGGTGATGTCGTCTATCTAATCCCATTAAAAAAAACTATTCCAGGTATTCCAATACTCAATAGATGTTGTTGCAGTTAATTATGCTGTTTTTGCAATTAGTATCTAATTAATTATTATCTGTGATGTACTTGTATTTTATTTCAAATATTGCAGAAAAAGGGAAAATATTTGATATGGAGTGAAATCAAGTATGACATAAATAGTAAAATATCTTTTAAAAAATATTTGTACCTTTGAAAAAAAAAACATGAATCATATGAATTTCATTACAAAATGAATAGTAACAAACATAAGCTAAGACATGCTTGTTTATTATTTCATGTAGTTTAAAAATAAATAATAAGTTCTATGGATGTTGAAATATAAATGTATTGATAAAGATATCACTTATTCATGTACAGTATGTATCTGTATGCTTTTTTTTATTAGAATAAAAATGATAAATTATATATATTAGTTCTCCATTCTCTAATCAAGGTTTACATGCAGTTACTAGTAATGAGTTTTTGTTTATACATCTTAAGTCCCAATGTTTGCACATTGTTTTATACAATAATTACAGCTCTTCCCACTTGTAATTTGAGATTTCTTTAATGAATGTTAAACAAGTGGGATTAGGTGGAGTCAACCCTACCGGTCACCGACACTAAGTAGTGATACACCATACCCAGAAGCTGAACGCCTTGTTACCACTGCGAATGTCACTCCAAAAACAACCAATTCAAATTCTTTATTACCTAACACAGCTTCAAATGACATCCAACAACATGTACATAGTGCAAATAGTGGTGATGTTGATATTCGCAATCTGACTGTCACTCTGATTCGAACAGTTGTGCTCCAGAGGTCATGGTACCAGATGTCAGGGTGCTCAGTTCAATGAAAAATGAACAAAAATACCCATGGCTATGTGACAGCGTGGTACATCAAGGTTATTTAAGTAAGTTTTGTGAACTGTTTTGTGGTCATTCTTCCTCATCACAAAACATTGTTACTGTTGGCATAACCTTGGTACAGTATGATTGTTATTCTATTACAGGACCTCCAAACTAATAAATGCATTGCTCTCCCCATCTTTTCCCAATTCACATCATTTACGCGCTAATTTTCCCAATTATAAGGGACCGGACCCCAGATACAAATGAGTAGAAAAATCACTGACTTGTAATAAGCATGTCGGATTTAAAGCACTTGTAATAAGCAAGTCATTTAGTAGTTTGCTGATTGGTTGGGTCCGTCGTCCTACGCCCCGCACAGACAAAGGGAGTTCGAGTATAACTGATAATATGATTACTCTTAATGGTATATCTGTATGCAATATATTAAACTTTAAATTTAAACGATATTCTCTTTAACCAAAGTATTATATGTCGTAAAGTTTTATTTTCAATGTATTATGCAATCTTCAGGTGAGCGACTGTGGGTATTAAATTCTGAGAAAGTGCCATTTCATCTAGTACAAGAAGTTATTGTTGAAGCCATGAATTTTTCTTAGATTTTACCACGGATAGGAAATAATATGCACCCCCTTTTTTTGAGCTCACCTGTCATGTGAGCCTTTGTCATCACTTTGCGTCGGTCGTCCGTCCGTACACAATTACTAAAAATATTCTTCTCTGAAACCACTTGACCACTTGAGACCAAACTTTGGTGAAATGGTCCGTGGGTGATCCCCTTCCAAAATTGTGTCCGGCAGTCTCGACCTCCAACCAACATGGTCGCTGTTACTAAAAATAAAAAAGGGGGATGAAATTCAAAAAATCTTCATCTCTGAAACTACTGGGCCAATTGAAAATAATCTGTGGTTAGTCCTTTGATGACTCCCTTTCAAAATTGTGTCCGGCAATCTAGACATCCAACCAAGATGGCCACTGTTGCTAAAAACAGAAAAGGTGGATGCAATTTTAATTGTTTTCCTCTTAAACTACTGGGCCAATCATGGATTCAAGCTTTGCTAAAATAATCCTTTGGTGATCCCCTTTCAAAATTTTGTCTGGCAGTCCCGTCCTCGGGCCAAGATCAGTGGGCGCTGTTACTCTTTATTAACGATTCCTAGCACATTAAGTAGGATGTGCAAGGTTTTAGATGTCTTATCAAATCCTATAAAGCCAATATGCTTAGGTTATTTCAGTGAAATACTGTTCGTAGAAGAATATAATATTTGTACTTCGTCGTACATCTTTTTTTTAAAGATAGTTCTTGTTTAAGTTTTGAATGGGAAAAATTACAGATAATTCAGCAAATATGTTATTTGAGTGATCTTCTGGAGAGAGCTCAGCTGTTATTAGAAAAGCTACAATAACAAGGTTAGTCTGCTCATCGGATGAAGTCATTGCGACAAAAAAATCTACGATCGTCATCACAAACTGGTGGACTGTTTCAATATATCCATTTCTGAGATAGCAATGAATCTTTGCCTTTGATGTAGATCTTTCTTTCCTGTATCACCTCCAATTTGAATATTTGAGTAATACGGTAAGTGTCTTATAAGAAACAGGAACTGCTTATCCTTCGCGGAGATCTTGGTCTATCCCCGGTTATTGTATATGGGTCCATGTTACTCATTTTTTTAAGCTTTTTTTTCTGTTTACCTTCGTTCTGTTTCCCAATGCTACATGTGTCTCTACATTGTCCATTCTTTATTGCCCATTCGTATTTCTTTAACATTTATATACACCCACGAATGTAACTTTTTTTACTCAAAGATGTAACTGTCATCAAAGGTATACTCTTAATACTCACGGGTGTTGCTGCTTATAATCAAGGATGCTACATATAATACTTATACTCAAGGATACTACTATTTATACTCACGGATGTTGCTACTTATACTCAAGGATGCTACTATTTATACTCACACGGATGTTGCTACTTATACACAAGGATGTTACATATACTTATATTCGAGAATGCTACATATACTTATACTCAAGGATGCTACATATACTTATACTCAAGGATGCTACATATACTTATACTCAAGGATGCTACATATACTTATACTCAAGGATGCTACATATACTTATACTCAAGGATGCTACATATACTTATACTCAAGGATGCTACATATACTTATACTCAAGGATGCTACATATACTTATACTCAAGGATGTTACATATATTTATACTCAAGGATGCTACATATACTTATACTCAAGGATGCTACATATACTTATACTCAAGGATGTTACATATATTTATACTCAAGGATGTTACATATACTTATACTCAAGGATGCTACATATACTTATACTCAAGAATACTATATATACTTATACTCAAGGATGCTACATATATTTATACTCAAGGATGCTACATATACTTATGCTCAAGGATGCTACATATACTTATACTCAAGGATGCTACATATACTTATACTCAAGGATGCTACATATACTTATACTCAAGGATGCTACATATACTTATACTCAAGGATGCTACATATACTTATACTCAAGGATGCTACATATACTTATACACAAGGATGCTACATATACTTATACTCAAGGATGCTACATATACTTATACTCAAGGATGCTACATATACTTATACTCAAGGATGTTACATATATTTATACTCAAGGATGCTACATATACTTATACTCAAGGATGCTACATATACTTATACTCAAGGATGTTACATATATTTATACTCAAGGATGTTACATATACTTATACTCAAGGATGCTACATATACTTATACTCAAGAATACTATATATACTTATACTCAAGGATGCTACATATATTTATACTCAAGGATGCTACATATACTTATGCTCAAGGATGCTACATATACTTATACTGAAGGATGCTACATATACTTATACTCAAGGATGCTACATATACTTATACTCAAGAATACTACATATACTTATACTCAAGGATGCTACATATACTTATACTCAAGGATGCTACATATACTTATACTCAAGAATACTATATATACTTATACTCAAGGATGCTACATATACTTATACTCAAGGATGCTACATATACTTATACTCAAGGATGCTACATATACTTATACTCAAGGATGCTACATATACTTATACTCAAGGATGCTACATATACTTATACTCAAGGATGCTACATATACTTATACTCAAGAATACTATATATACTTATACTCAAGGATGCTACATATACTTATACTCAAGGATGCTACATATACTTATACTCAAGGATGCTACATATACTTATACTCAAGAATACTACATATACTTATACTCAAGGATACTATATATACTTATACTCAAGGATGCTACATATACTTATACTCAAGGATGCTACATATACTTATACTCAAGAATACTATATATACTTATACTCAAGGATGCTACATATACTTATACTCAAGGATGCTACATATACTTATGCTCAAGGATGCTACATATACTTATACTCAAGGATGCTACATATACTTATACTCAAGGATGCTACATATATTTATACTCAAGAATACTACATATACTTATACTCAAGAATACTACATATACTTATACTCAAGGATGCTACATATACTTATACTCAAGGATGCTACATATATTTATACTCAAGGATGCTACATATACTTATACTCAAGAATACTACATATACTTATACTCAAGGATGCTACATATACTTATACTCAAGGATGCTACATATACTTATACTCAAGAATACTACATATACTTATACTCAAGAATACTATATATACTTATACTCAAGGATGCTACATATACTTATACTCAAGGATGTTACATATACTTATACTCAAGGATGCTACATATACTTATACTCAAGAATACTATATATACTTATACTCAAGGATGCTACATATACTTATACTCAAGGATGCTACATATACTTATACTCAGGAATGCTACATATACTTATACTCAAGAATGCTACATATACTTATACTCAAGGATGCTACATATACTTATACTCAAGATACTACATATACTTATACTCAAGGATGCTACATATACTTATACTCAGGAATGCTACATATACTTATACTCAAGGATGCTACATATACTTATACTCAAGATGCTACATATACTTATACTCAAGGATGCTACATATACTTATACTCAAGGATGCTACATATACTTATACTCAAGAATACTACATATACTTATACTCAAGGATGCTACATATACTTATACTCAGGAATGCTACATATACTTATACTCAAGGATGCTACATATACTTATACTCAAGAATACTATATATACTTATACTCAAGGATGCTACATATACTTATACTCAGGAATGCTACATATACTTATACTCAAGAATACTATATATACTTATACTCAAGGATGCTACATATACTTATACTCAAGAATACTATATATACTTATACTCAAGGATGCTACATATACTTATACTCAAGGATGCTACATATACTTATACTCAGGAATGCTACATATACTTATACTCAAGGATGCTACATATACTTATACTCAAGGATGCTACATATACTTATACTCAAGAATACTACATATACTTATACTCAAGGATGCTACATATACTTATACTCAGGAATGCTACATATACTTATACTCAAGGATGCTACATATACTTATACTCAAGGATGCTACATATACTTATACTCAAGGATGCTACATATACTTATACTCAAGGATGCTACATATACTTATACTCAAGGATGCTACATATACTTATACTCAAGGATGCTACATATACTTATACTCAAGGATGCTACATATACTTATACTCAAGAATACTACATATACTTATACTCAAGGATGCTACATATACTTATACTCAAGAATACTACATATACTTATACTCAAGAATACTATATATACTTATACTCAAGGATGCTACATATACCTATACTCAAGGATGCTACATATACTTATACTCAAGGATGTTACATATACTTATACTCAAGAATACTATATATACTTATACTCAAGGATGCTACATATACTTATACTCAAGGATGCTACATATACTTATACTCAAGGATGCTACATATACTTATACTCAAGAATACTATATATACTTATACTCAAGGATGCTACATATACTTATACTCAAGGATGCTACATATACTTATACTCAAGGATGCTACATATACTTATACTCAAGAATACTATATATACTTATACTCAAGGATGCTACATATACTTATACTCAAGGATGCTACATATACATATACTCAAGGATGCTGCATATACTTATACTCAAGTATGCTACATATACTTATACTCAAGGATGCTACATACACTTATACTCAAGAATACTATATATACTTA
>OY726519.1:53956265-54006534 GCA_963383655.1 Bathymodiolus septemdierum
TACTCAAGGATGCTACATATACTTATACTCAAGGATGCTACATATACTTATACTCAAGGATGCTACATATACTTATACTCAAGGATGCTACATATACTTATGCTCAAGAATACTACATATACTTATACTCAAGGATGCTACATATACTTATACTCAAGAATACTATATATACTTATACTCAAGGATGCTACATATACTTATGCTCAAGAATACTACATATACTTATACTCAAGGATGTTACATATACTTATGCTCAAGAATACTACATATACTTATACTCAAGGATGCTACATATACTTATGCTCAAGGATGCTACATATACTTATACTCAAGAATGCTACATATACTTATACTCAAGGATGCTACATATACTTATACTCAAGAATACTATATATACTTATACTCAAGGATGCTACATATACTTATACTCAAGGATGCTACATATACTTATACTCAAGGATGTTACATATACTTATACTCAAGAATACTACATATACTTATACTCAAGGATGTTACATATACTTATGCTCAAGAATACTACATATACTTATACTCAAGGATGTTACATATACTTATGCTCAAGAATACTACATATACTTATACTCAAGGATGCTACATATACTTATACTCAAGGATGTTACATATACTTATGCTCAAGAATGCTACATATACTTATACTCAAGAATGCTACATATACTTATACTCAAGGATGCTACATATACTTATACTCAAGGATGCTACATATACTTATGCTCAAGGATGCTACATATACTTATACTCAAGGATGCTACATATACTTATACTCAAGGATGCTACATATACTTATACTCAAGAATGCTACATATACTTATACTCAAGGATGCTACATATACTTATACTCAAGGATGCTACATATACTTATACTCAAGAATACTACATATACTTATACTCAAGGATGCTACATATACTTATACTCAAGGATGCTACATATACTTATACTCAAGGATGTTACATATACTTATACTCAAGAATGCTAATGCTACATATACTTATACTCAAGGAATGCTACATATACTTATACTCAAGGATGCTACATATACTTATACTCAAGGATGCTACATATACTTATACTCAAGGAATGCTACATTACTTATACTCAAGGATGCTACATATACTTATACTCAAGGATGCTACATATACTTATACTCAAGGATGCTACATATACTTATACTCAAGGATGCTACATATACTTATACTCAAGGATGCTACATATACTTATACTCAAGATGACTACATATACTTATACTCAAGGATGCTACATATACTTATACTCAAGGATGCTACATATACTTATACTCAGGATCTACATATACTTATACTCAAGGATGCTACATATACTTATACTCAAGGATGCTACATATACTTATACTCAAGATGCTACATATACTTATACTCAAGAATACTACATATACTTATACTCAAGGATGCTACATATACTTATACTCAAGATACTATATATACTTATACTCAAGATGCTATATACTTATACTCAAGGATGCTACATATACTTATACTCAAGGATGCTACATATACTTATACTCAAGGATGCTACATATACTTATACTCAAGGATGCTACATATACTTATACTCAAGGATGCTACATATACTTATACTCAAGGATGCTACATATACTTATACTCAAGGATGCTACATATACTTATACTCAAGGATGCTACATATACTTATACTCAAGGATGCTACATATACTTATACTCAAGGATGCTACATATACTTATACTCAAGGATGCTACATATACTTATACTCAAGAATACTACATATACTTATACTCAAGGATGCTACATATACTTATACTCAAGGATGCTACATATACTTATACTCAAGGATGCTACATATACTTATACTCAAGGATGCTACATATACTTATACTCAAGGATGCTACATATACTTATACTCAAGGATGCTACATATACTTATACTCAAGGATGCTACATATACTTATACTCAAGGATGCTACATATACTTATACTCAAGGATGCTACATATACTTATACTCAAGGATGCTACATATACTTATACTCAAGGATGCTACATATACTTATACTCAAGGATGCTACATATACTTATACTCAAGGATGCTACATATACTTATACTCAAGGATGCTACATATACTTATACTCAAGGATGCTACATATACTTATACTCAAGGATGCTACATATACTTATACTGAATCTACATATACTTATACTCAAGGATGCTACATATACTTATACTCAAGGATGCTACATATACTTATACTCAAGGATGCTACATATACTTATACTCAAGGATGCTACATATACTTATACTCAAGGATGCTACATATACTTATACTCAAGGATGCTACATATACTTATACTCAAGAATACTATATATACTTATACTCAAGGATGCTACATATACTTATACTCAAGGATGCTACATATACTTATACTCAAGGATGCTACATATACTTATACTCAAGAATACTATATATACTTATACTCAAGGATGCTACATATACTTATACTCAAGGATGCTACATATACTTATACTCAAGGATGCTACATATACTTATACTCAAGAATACTATATATACTTATACTCAAGGATGCTACATATACTTATACTCAAGGATGCTACATATACTTATACTCAAGGATGCTACATATACTTATACTCAAGGATGCTACATATACTTATACTCAAGGATGCTACATATACTTATACTCAAGAATACTATATATACTTATACTCAAGGATGCTACATATACTTATACTCAAGGATGCTACATATACTTATACTCAAGGATGCTACATATACTTATACTCAAGAATACTATATATACTTATACTCAAGGATGCTACATATACTTATACTCAAGGATGCTACATATACTTATACTCAAGGATGCTACATATACTTATACTCAAGGATGCTACATATACTTATACTCAAGGATGCTACATATACTTATACTCAAGGATGCTACATATACTTATACTCAAGGATGCTACATATACTTATACTCAAGGATGCTACATATACTTATACTCAAGGATGCTACATATACTTATACTCAAGGATGCTACATATACTTATACTCAAGGATGCTACATATACTTATACTCAAGGATGCTACATATACTTATACTCAAGGATGCTACATATACTTATACTCAAGGATGCTACATATACTTATACTCAAGGATGCTACATATACTTATACTCAAGGATGCTACATATACTTATACTCAAGGATGCTACATATACTTATACTCAAGGAATACTATATATACTTATACTCAAGGATGCTACATATACTTATACTCAAGAATACTATATATACTTATACTCAAGGATGCTACATATACTTATACTCAAGGATGCTACATATACTTATACTCAAGGATGCTACATATACTTATACTCAAGAATACTATATATACTTATACTCAAGGATGCTACATATACTTATACTCAAGGATGCTACATATACTTATACTCAAGGATGCTACATATACTTATACTCAAGAATACTATATATACTTATACTCAAGGATGCTACATATACTTATACTCAAGGATGCTACATATACTTATACTCAAGGATGCTACATATACTTATACTCAAGGATGCTACATATACTTATACTCAAGGAATACTATATATACTTATACTCAAGGATGCTACATATACTTATACTCAAGAATACTATATATACTTATACTCAAGGATGCTACATATACTTATACTCAAGGATGCTACATATACTTATACTCAAGGATGCTACATATACTTATACTCAAGAATACTATATATACTTATACTCAAGGATGCTACATATACTTATACTCAAGGATGCTACATATACTTATACTCAAGGATGCTACATATACTTATACTCAAGGATGCTACATATACTTATACTCAAGGATGCTACATATACTTATACTCAAGGATGCTACATATACTTATACTCAAGGATGCTACATATACTTATACTCAAGGATGCTACATATACTTATACTCAAGGATGCTACATATACTTATACTCAAGGATGCTACATATACTTATACTCAAGGATGCTTACATATACTTATACTCAAGGATGCTACATATACTTATACTCAAGAATACTATATATACTTATACTCAAGGATGCTACATATACTTATACTCAAGGATGCTACATATACTTATACTCAAGGATGCTACATATACTTATACTCAAGGATGCTACATATACTTATACTCAAGGATGCTACATATACTTATACTCAAGGATGCTACATATACTTATACTCAAGAATACTACATATACTTATACTCAAGGATGCTACATATACTTATACTCAAGGATGCTACATATACTTATACTCAAGAATACTATATATACTTATACTCAAGGATGCTACATATACTTATACTCAAGGATGCTACATATACTTATACTCAAGGATGCTACATATACTTATACTCAAGGATGCTACATATACTTATACTCAAGAATACTATATATACTTATACTCAAGGATGCTACATATACTTATACTCAAGAGGATGCTACATATACTTATACTCAAGGATGCTACATATACTTATACTCAAGAATACTACATATACTTATACTCAAGGATGCTACATATACTTATACTCAAGAATACTATATATACTTATACTCAAGGATGCTACATATACTTATACTCAAGGATGCTACATATACTTATACTCAGGAATGCTACATATACTTATACTCAAGGATGCTACATATACTTATACTCAAGGATGCTACATATACTTATACTCAAGAATACTACATATACTTATACTCAAGGATGCTACATATACTTATACTCAGGAATGCTACATATACTTATACTCAAGGATGCTACATATACTTATACTCAAGGATGCTACATATACTTATACTCAAGGATGTTACATATACTTATACTCAAGGATGCTACATATACTTATACTCAAGGATGTTACATATATTTATACTCAAGGATGCTACATATACTTATACTCAAGGATGCTACATATATTTATACTCAAGGATGCTACATATACTTATACTCAAGGATGTTACATATACTTATACTCAAGGATGCTACATATACTTATACTCAAGGATGCTACATATATTTATACTCAAGGATGCTACATATACTTATACTCAAGGATGCTACATATACTTATACTCAAGGATGCTACATATATTTATACTCAAGGATGCTACATATACTTATACTCAAGGATGCTACATATACTTATACTCAAGGATGCTACATATACCTATACTCAAGAATACTACATATACTTATACTCAAGGATGCTACATATACTTATACTCAAGAATACTACATATACTTATACTCAAGAATACTATATATACTTATACTCAAGGATGCTACATATACCTATACTCAAGGATGCTACATATACTTATACTCAAGGATGTTACATATACTTATACTCAAGAATACTATATATACTTATACTCAAGGATGCTACATATACTTATACTCAAGGATGCTACATATACTTATACTCAAGGATGCTACATATACTTATACTCAAGGATGCTACATATACTTATACTCAAGGATGCTACATATACTTATACTCAAGGATGCTACATATACTTATACTCAAGAATACTATATATACTTATACTCAAGGATGCTACATATACTTATACTCAAGGATGCTACATATACTTATACTCAAGGATGCTGCATATACTTATACTCAAGAATACTATATATACTTATACTCAAGGATGCTACATATACTTATACTCAAGGATGCTACATATACTTATACTCAAGGATGCTACATATACTTATACTCAAGAATACTATATATACTTATACTCAAGGATGCTACATATACTTATACTCAAGGATGCTACATATACTTATACTCAAGAATACTATATATACTTATACTCAAGGATGCTACATATACTTATACTCAAGAATACTATATATACTTATACTCAAGGATGCTACATATACTTATACTCAAGGATGTTACATATACTTATACTCAAGAATACTATATATACTTATACTCAAGGATGCTACATATACTTATACTCAAGGATGCTACATATACTTATACTCAAGGATGCTACATATACTTATACTCAAGAATACTATATATACTTATACTCAAGGATGCTACATATACTTATACTCAAGGATGCTACATATACATATACTCAAGGATGCTGCATATACTTATACTCAAGTATGCTACATATACTTATACTCAAGGATGCTACATACACTTATACTCAAGAATACTATATATACTTATACTCAAGGATGCTACATATACTTATACTCAAGGATGCTACATATACTTATACTCAAGGATGCTACATATACTTATACTCAAGAATACTATATATACTTATACTCAAGGATGCTACATATACTTATACTCAAGGATGCTACATATACTTATACTCAAGGATGCTACATATACTTATACTCAAGGATGCTACATATACTTATACTCAAGAATACTATATATACTTATACTCAAGGATGCTACATATACTTATACTCAAGGATGCTACATATACTTATACTCAAGGATGCTACATATACTTATACTCAAGGATGCTACATATACTTATACTCAAGAATACTATATATACTTATACTCAAGGATGCTACATATACTTATACTCAAGGATGCTACATATACTTATACTCAAGGATGCTACATATACTTATACTCAAGAATACTATATATACTTATACTCAAGGATGCTACATATACTTATACTCAAGGATGCTACATATACTTATACTCAAGGATGTTACATATATTTATACTCAAGGATGTTACATATACTTATACTCAAGGATGCTACATATACTTATACTCAAGAATACTATATATACTTATACTCAAGGATGCTACATATACTTATACTCAAGGATGCTACATATACTTATACTCAAGGATGCTACATATACTTATACTCAAGAATACTATATATACTTATACTCAAGGATGCTACATATACTTATACTCAAGAATACTATATATACTTATACTCAAGGATGCTACATATACTTATACTCAAGGATGCTACATATACTTATACTCAAGGATGCTACATATACTTATACTCAAGGATGCTACATATACTTATACTCAAGGATGCTACATATACTTATACTCAAGGATGCTACATATACTTATACTCAAGGATGCTACATATACTTATACTCAAGGATGCTACATATACTTATACTCAAGGATGCTACATATACTTATACTCAAGGATGCTACATATACTTATACTCAAGGATGCTACATATACTTATACTCAAGGATGCTACATATACTTATACTCAAGGATGCTACATATACTTATACTCAAGGATGCTACATATACTTATACTCAAGGATGCTACATATACTTATACTCAAGAATACTATATATACTTATACTCAAGGATGCTACATATACTTATACTCAAGGATGCTACATATACTTATACTCAAGGATGCTACATATACTTATACTCAAGGATGCTACATATACTTATACTCAAGGATGTTACATATACTTATACTCAAGGATGCTACATATACTTATACTCAAGGATGCTACATATACTTATACTCAAGGATGCTACATATACTTATACTCAAGGATGCTACATATACTTATACTCAAGGATGCTACATATACTTATACTCAAGGATGCTACATATACTTATACTCAAGGATGCTACATATACTTATACTCAAGGATGCTACATATACTTATACTCAAGGATGCTACATATACTTATACTCAAGAATACTATATATACTTATACTCAAGGATGCTACATATACTTATACTCAAGGATGCTACATATACTTATACTCAAGGATGCTAAATATACTTATACTCAAGGATGCTACATATACTTATACTCAAGGAATGCTACATATACTTATACTCAAGGATGCTACATATACTTATACTCAAGGATGCTACATATACTTATACTCAAGGATGCTACATATACTTATACTCAAGGATGCTACATATACTTATACTCAAGGATGCTAAATATACTTATACTCAAGGATGCTACATATACTTATACTCAAGGATGCTACATATACTTATACTCAAGAATACTATATATACTTATACTCAAGGATGCTACATATACTTATACTCAAGGATGCTACATATACTTATACTCAAGGATGCTACATATACTTATACTCAAGGATGCTACATATATTTATACTCAAGGATGCTACATATACTTATACTCAAGGATGCTAAATATACTTATACTCAAGGATGCTACATATACTTATACTCAAGGATGCTACATATACTTATACTCAAGAATACTATATATACTTATACTCAAGGATGCTACATATACTTATACTCAAGGATGCTACATATACTTATACTCAAGGATGCTACATATACTTATACTCAAGGATGCTACATATACTTATACTCAAGGATGCTACATATACTTATACTCAAGGATGCTACATATACTTATACTCAAGGATGCTAAATATACTTATACTCAAGGATGCTACATATACTTATACTCAAGAATGCTACATATACTTATACTCAAGGATGCTACATATACTTATACTCAAGGATGCTACATATACTTATACTCAAGGATGCTACATATACTTATACTCAAGGATGCTACATATACTTATACTCAAGGATGCTACATATACTTATACTCAAGGATGCTAAATATACTTATACTCAAGGATGCTACATATACTTATACTCAAGGATGCTACATATACTTATACTCAAGGATGCTAAATATACTTATACTCAAGGATGCTACATATACTTATACTCAAGAATGCTACATATACTTATACTCAAGGATGCTACATATACTTATACTCAAGGATGCTAAATATACTTATACTCAAGGATGCTACATATACTTATACTCAAGAATGCTACATATACTTATACTCAAGAATACTATATATACTTATACTCAAGGATGCTACATATACTTATACTCAAGGATGCTACATATACTTATACTCAAGGATGCTAAATATACTTATACTCAAGGATGCTACATATACTTATACTCAAGAATGCTACATATACTTATACTCAAGGATGCTACATATACTTATACTCAAGGATGCTACATATACTTATACTCAAGGATGCTACATATACTTATACTCAAGGATGCTACATATACTTATACTCAGGAATGCTACATATACTTATACTCAAGGATGCTACATATACTTATACTCAAGGATGCTACATATACTTATACTCAAGGATGCTACATATACTTATACTCAAGGATGCTACATATACTTATACTCAAGGATGCTAAATATACTTATACTCAAGGATGCTACATATACTTATACTCAAGGATGCTACATATACTTATACTCAAGGATGCTAAATATACTTATACTCAAGGATGCTACATATACTTATACTCAAGAATGCTACATATACTTATACTCAAGGATGCTACATATACTTATACTCAAGGATGCTACATATACTTATACTCAAGGATGCTAAATATACTTATACTCAAGGATACTACATATACTTATACTCAAGGATGCTATATATACTTATACTCAAGAATACTATATATACTTATACTCAAGGATGCTACATATACTTATACTCAAGAATGCTACAGATATTTATACTCAAGGATGCTACATATACTTATACTCAAGGATGCTACATATACTTATACTCAAGGATGCTACATATACTTATACTTAAGAATGCTACATATACTTATACTCAGGAATGCTACATATACTTATACTCAAGGATGCTACATATACTTATACTCAGGAATGCTACATATACTTATACTCAATGATGTTATTATGTATACACAAGAATGTTACTATTTCAATCTGATTAAAATGACCTCTCTCAAATCTACCTATTAACTAATATGTCGCATCGCGAGAGCTGCAACATACCAGTAAGGAGAGCAAGTGAGAGATGTGATTTTTACTCAGATGTGTTGCTATCTATACTCAAATATGTTATTTTATATACTTTATATTCAAGGATGCTACTATTCATACTTTGATTTGTATTAGGACTATTCGTGTGTCACGCATTTGAGAAATATTTCAGTATTTTAAAAAAATAAAATGTATGACTACACTAAAGGAGAAGCAACTAATAAATGATTTTCATCTTCATTCCTTTGTTGTGAATAACATTTAACGTTTATTTGCGATCACGTATCCCATGCATGTCATCGATAAAATGGGATATTTACTTTTCACAACTCCCATACACATATGAGGTACGAGTCATCCTACAGAGCATATGACAGATGTGCAGAATGACAAGGTAGAGTACGAACATTCTGCATGGTGCACCATGTTGGAAGAATGCATATAGTTGAAATACACGCGACACTTTATGGCAATAAAATATTACATATATATGTTGGTTGTATTAATCTGTCAGTGAAATTAAGAGTCTTGTTCTAACTCTTTCATAATGATTACCCAAGAATTTTTACGCCGCATCGGTGAACACTACAATGCAATTGGCTAACTATATTTCCTGCCGGTTTCAATGAACTTTCATTTTCTACGATTTTTCATATGCAAAAAAAAATTAAAAAAATTAATAAAACACTTTTTGTTTTAAATCAACCAAGTGAAAGGGTACAAAACAAATAAGAATAAAGCAGCAATATAATACACCTATGGCAGAAACATATTCATTAATGCAAATTTCATATCTAGTTTCTTTATTGCACAATTTATATAAATACATTGAATCATTAATTTTGATTTTAGCAAGACTGTCGTCCGAACGTTCTGTAAGTAATTCGAGACGTTATGGCAAGTGCTTTATTTGCTCCTACTCAAATATATGTTTACGAACAGACCGTCTGCTCACGATTGTATCTAAAAAAAAACCAGGTGTGATTCTCAGATACTTTGAGCGTCAATTGTTTCTAATCTGATTTACAGTGTAGTACAGTCTATTAAAATGGATAGGTGTTAGGTCTATTTTTACATTTTTAATCTGACGATCGAGTAACATATGACGACATGCGGCATAGGATCACGTCAGTGCATGTTTCGTTTCAATGGGGTTCACCTGCCCACATTACCAACAGGTGGCACGTGTGTACTATCACTTATTCGATTCCAAGATGGAAGACGGCGATCAGCTGTGGTCAGTGCCGAAGCTCGAAAATGATCTACTACGCCGAAATACATCGACAAACGGTCGAAAAACTGTTTTGATTGAAAGGTATATATTACACCGAAAATCCAAGCATACGATTTATGTTCGTTACTTTTCAATATTATTGTATTTGTTGAATGTCTAAGTTGCCCCGATTGAAAATAAAACATCATTAAAATTATGATGACGGATCAGTTTGAATGTGCTTTCGTGACAGGATTCAGACAAGACCAGGAACATTTGTCATATTTAATGCTATCCATAAAAAGAAGATTTTGAAGCTAACTGTCTTTGTAAAACCATATGGGATTCATATCCAGGCATACGTTAGGGGGAAAAAAATTATTTTTATTAAAAAAAACTGACCCAACTTTTTCCACACCTTTTCTTTTCTTATTAAAAAACAACACACTGAAAGCATCATATTCATGTTATCATTCAGAATGTGAAAAAAACGGGGCATATTTTCAATAGAAAAAAATTATGGAGCTTTCAATAGGGGTACCCTCATATGTTTTTTAAGAAACATTTTACATTTAACATTTAAAAAAAAAAAAAATCATTTTTTCACAATTTTCAATATTTTTTATCTTTGAAATATAAATACACAATCACGTGTAATTACCTCAATAAATATACTAATTTAAATGATGCTCATTAAATTTGGTATACATCTTTATGAAAAATGTACAAAAAAATGTATTCCTTATTTGTCTGGTATATTTTCAAAACTGTGCAGCAATAAAAAAAAAAGTCACTATGGTTTCAAAACATACCCTTGTCCAAATATCCTTATACCCTTGGCTAAATGGACAATATATGCTTCCATACTAAAGTAAAACAGTTTTGTTTCCTTAAATCTAATGCCAAAAATTGGGGCAAAACTATTTTGTCCCCCCCCCCCCCCCCCCCATAATTTTAAAAAGTAGGGAGAGCAATTGCCCCCAGCTCTTTCGCCAATGAAGTGGTATTAGTGAAGTTCGAACTGCAGACTCATATGAAGCATCTGAGTTCATGTCAGTCCGGATTTTTAGTTGCTTGTGCGTCTCAGTCTTCAGTTTTCTGAGTATTCGTAAGTTTTTGTCAGCCATTAAATATTTGTCTTTTTGTCATGTTATACCTGTATATTTATATCATATATTGTTATTAAAGTAATATATTAATCATTTAAACCAAGGGGCTACTCGCGAGCTCGCTACTAACAGTAACTAGAGGAAAAAAAGGTTTAATGAATTACGAAAACATTAACAACTTTTTAATGAATATTATTATCTGATGCAATCAGTGTCAATAAATACACAATTTAAACATTTAACTATCCTATGGTGAAGATTAAAATACATGTACATCTGTAGTTAATAATATGTCTTAAATACAGTCCTTTGTACAAGATCCTTTTGAAGTACATGTACTTGTTTGAGTGGTTTATTTATCTGTATGTAAACTTTGTGTAACATTACAATCATTATGGCTTCTATAGTACAAGGTAGTACATTTCAATAAAGTTGAAAACATGTCAGTTCAAATCTGACTGGAAGCTAATCTATGAGCTTTTTAATGTGTGTTTGATCATATTGACTGTATTAACTATAAATTTCAACTAAGCAACTTAGGCACAAGTCCCTAGCTTAATGAAAGTTTTGAAGGACTGCTCCTTTTTCAGTGTGATTTTTATACCACCACAGAAATTTTGTTGTGGTGGTATTATGTTATGGGTCTGTAGACAAAATGGTTTCCTATCTCATCGGTGGTGTAATGGTTAGCATGCTCGCCTTGTGTGTGTTAGATCCATGGGATAGAGCCTCAGTCTGGTCAAACCAAAGACTATATAAGATTGGTATTTGTTGCTTCTCTGCTATTAAAGCATGCAGCATTAAGGAGTAAGAACAAAGACTGGCTGGCTAAGAATCAGAATATTCATTAATGTGCCCGAGTGGAGTGACATGTCTTCCCACTCACTTGTTTTCTTTATTAGACACCAACAATTTCATTAGTGAAGGAGGGGGGGGGGGGGGGGAGAGAGAGGACTTGGGATTTTTTTTTATATATGTCTTATTAAATATATTGAACACTGTGCTTAGAGGAGCCATTCCCTTTAAGTAAAAGTAATATAAACTTGTTATTCAATCAACACTGGAAGACATCCAACATAATAATCCCGACACTCTGAAGCCGATGTCCTTGAAATGTCATTATGTGCCGAGCAAACCACGTCGTATTTCCCTGGCGTCCACAAACCTCTCGTCGCATGGTCAGTCTTCTTGATACCTACCCTCCACTTGTTAAACACAGCATTTGTGGCATTTTACACGAATATATATAAATCAATGTCGTAGTTTACATTAGTTACGTTATTGATGCTAGTCGAGGAGTTCCGAAAGTAATAACTGATAGAACACATACGCCACCTATTAGCGAAAAATCGTAGGTGAACCCCATTGACGAGCATGCGATATCGTGATACATTGTATAATTTTATTGTTTAAGAATGGAGCAGAGAGGTTCGAAAAAACGATAACAAGATCACATTATTCTGAATGTCGTTATATTATATTTTAGCGGATCACAAAGTGCTATGGGAAATTTGGAAGCTTAAGCAGTGATGGTCAACAAATCCACCAATATTAACAATATCAAAACACTACTGTCTGATTTAATGACAAAACTGAATTCTGAGTAGTTATTCTTGGTGTTTTTCATCGGTGATAAGCTTGGGGAATATTTGTTATATGCACCACTACTTGAAATAAATCAATGTGTTTCTACGCAAAGTTTCATTAACATCAACAACAGGTGAAGCATATTTTGCACATTGTTACTCACAATTCCACTGTGGTTTTTATAAGCATCATCAAAAGTTTCCCGTTAATCAACGCTCGTGATATTCCCAAGATAACTAAGGTTAAAATCAACCTGATCACATTGAGAGCTTGGACATAATCTTGGATCTGAACAAATGGATAATAATTAATCTCTTCTACAGGTACATCAACAATTGATGTGTTCTCCGCTTCACAAATACCGTAATCAGCGGGATGATTAAAAGTGGCTGAAAAGCGTGAAGTACGAAAAGAAAGAATTTGATATTACTTTTTATTACTAATACCACTACCAGTAGTCTGAATGTTATTGACAAAGAAACAGTATTTCTGACTACAATGGCATTATCCAATGGCGACAATTGGTCAATTATTTCCCCTAACTGATAACACAGATGGCGCTGCTGTAGATCAGGTCCAACAATATCATCTCATTATCTCTAAGCTACATATATTTACATTGGGTTAATAATTGTTTACAAGTAATTAGCAATATTTTTTGTTAATAATTTAAAAAAAATTCTGCATATTGTTGTGCTCATGAATGCTCTTGACACTTGATTACATGCAATTAAGAAGAATTAAGTGAGCATAAACACAAAGAATGGACACCAAACAAAAGCAGTATTGTTTGAGATATGAATGCATTAAGATCACGTGCACGATTACTGGCCCTAGTAGCAATTGTATTGCAAGATGCTTTTACATTTTTCATTTATTTTGACCATCTTAGAGACAGTTAATTGGAAATATTTTTGCGTTAAATACTTGTACCTTCTATTTTCGGTAACAATTTGGGCTTGTAAAGAAAGGTCTAATCAACGACTCGATTACCTCCATATTTGAATTGTGTCAATCAAATTGAGATCGAACGAAAAAATCAGACTGTCCAAAATGAAGGTTTGTAAATATATAAAGAGCGCATATTCTTATTAAGCGATGACTTGTCTTAACATGTATGTCATTTATATCTACGATGATTGATCTATTTAAACTGTCTTGGATAATTTGTGCGATAACCCTACTATTCATGTGTTTCAAATAGTCTTTTATAAAAGCCCGAAAGCTAAATGAGGTAGGTATTTGGATTACCTAGCAACTCATACAAGCCTATCACCAAAACGGCGTGGGTTCGCGCCCGGCTTTGTAAATTACAAAAAAGGGTGCACTCGACTCGCATCCGCAAGTGATAAAGTTTACCAGTTGCTTGCCCATGGTCGGCGGTTATCTCCGGGTACTCCGGCTTCTTCCACCACTAAAGCTGGTCGTCATGATATAGCTGAAATATTGCTGAAAATGACGTTAAGCACAATAAATCAATCAAATCAATCAATTAATCTAAAAGCCCGATGTTGATGTTTTGGTTGACTTGATTTGATTTGAACTTCCGGTTATAGTAATCCTATAGCAATTTGTTATATATATATATATTTTTATTGTTTCATTTCTCATTATTTATATAATATTATACCATTTCACTATATACTATTTAATAATAATAAAAGTACGGTAATTGTATGACTTCGTTCAAAACTATTATCTCTCTCATATTGTTGACCGGTTAAAACCAGTTAATGTATAGACATGCCATAACAAGTAAATTTACGCTCTAGTGGTCTGACAAGTTGAAAACATGAATCAAAATATTTAAATACTGTGCCTTTTACAAATATATGTGAATTACTCTTTATTGAAAGAAATTAAATATTGTTTATACTATAATCTTGTTGTATATGACCATTGGAAAATAGAGACGATGTAAACATATCTATATCATAATAACATTTCACTCAACAGACTCTCCACCCCCCCCCCCCCCCCCCCCCCCACTTTTTTTTTTATCTTATTACACATATCTCAATAATTAGGCAATAGTTGTCGTAGTAACCCATAATAAAATTATTGGATTTCCATCTGTCTAATTATAGACTGAGAATGTTCATGTGTCTAATTATAGATGTGGGGTTTTCCAGAGTTAGCCTCTGGATGGGAGCTAACCAGTCGGGGGTTAACAAATTGCTATAGGATTACTATAACCGGAAGTTGGGGTAGACTTCTGGTTTATACCACTACTTACATGGATCAAACTGTCCGTCACGATATAACTGCAATAATGTTGAAAGTGTCGTTAAATACCATAACACACTTAAAAGGAGATTACAATGCATACATTGTATGTTGCTGTGCAGTGGAAATTAGTATGCTATAAAATACATGTGTATATTTGAATGCAGAAAATTTTTTTGATATAATTTATACAAAAAGGAATTTAAACAAATGTACATGGTATAACGAACGTTTTCATGTCGTATAAAGGCAATTCATTCTCAAGCTGTTACACATAAATTGAATGGACAGACGCAAACCCATCAATTTTATCTAGTGGTTCAGAATACAGGATAGTTTTAATAATTATGATCATTATGTAGACTATCTATTCATTTGACAATGCCTTATGTAACGGTTACATTTATATGTTAATTATATACGGGGTCCGTGTTGCTCATCCTTCTTAGTTTTCTGTGTTTTGTTGTGTTGTTGTGCTTTGTTTGTCTTTGTTCTGTGTTTTGTGCTGCCAAATGTTGCCAGTATCTCTGGATTGTCCATTCTTGATTGCCCCTTCGGTTTTCTCTAACGTTTATATAACACGTATATGGTATCATTGTTCTGATGAAATATACACTTGTACTTTTGATCTACTATGACTTACTTTGTAATTTAAGATGATGTATCTTTTCAAGTCACATGTTTAATATTGTTATATAAACAATATATCATTTTCAGAAATTATCATATGAGAAGGGTACTTAGCGTAAAATTGAACGTTTTTTCCCATGAGAAATAGTGTTATCGTAAAATACAATGTACTACTATACTATAGTGTCAGATAAAATCTTATAATAACGGAATTGCATTCACGAATGAAAAAAAAAAATAACGGAAAGCGATAACAAAATCTTCAATTGTTTCATGAATGATACTTGTTCATGGTGATGGGTTTATGGTGTTTAATAATATTTCAATCATATTGTGGCGGTCAGTTTTATTGGTGGAGGAAACCGGAGTACCCGGAGAAAACCACCGACCTGTCGCAAATCACTGACAAACTTTATCCCATAATGTTGCATCGAGTACACCTCGCCATGAACGGGGTTCAAACTCGATGCTTGTTCAGTTCTCATATAAAATGTTCGAATTTGCAAGAACAAAGTGATCGTCTGATGTAGTTGTTTGCGAGCTTTCCTCTAGTGTGAAAGACTATGGGAGCATTTATCTTTTCTCTGCTAAAGACACATCAGTAAGGAGTGCGAATTATTTTACTTGATTTGGAGTTAAGAGAGCACACATAGTGAGTTTGTTTGTTTCATGGTGTTTAATGTCATTTTCAACAATATTTCAGCCATATCGTGGCGGTCAGTTTATTGGTGGAGGAAACAGGAGGACCCGGAAAAAACCACCGACCTTTATCGCATAATATTGTACACGTCGCCCTGATCGAGATTCGATCTCACATCAGTGGTGACAGGCACTGATTGCATAGGTAGTTGTAAATCCAACTACCATACGATCACGGCCACGACATCTCCTCACACATAATGAGTATGCTTCAGAATGCAATAAAAATTTGAAAATACCAAAGGGGTAATCTGAGTCCGTATAAAGAAGATCAATTCTGGCGATGGTTAACAATGGAAAAACGGAATGACAAACAATGGTTAATAAAACACAATTGAGAAAGCTAAAATGCAAAAAACAATGTTCCAGAGAACACATTAAAACACCGATCAGGCGCACTGTGGTGATTTATGTTCAATCTTTGAAGTGTGTTTTGTTAACATTAAAATATACATTTGTGCTTTTTAAGGTGTATCTGATTTGTGCTTAAAAAACAGTTGTATTTTGAAACGTATGTCTTTACAATGTAAATATTATGCAACTTGAATCCCAGTATCTACGGGGATGAACTTAGGCTCTCCGGGAAGGAAACGTTATTCTCGATCCACTAGTGGCACCCGTCGTGTTGATGCTAAACCGAACATCGTTTTACTACGCGGATTCGGAGTAAAAATGTTATTAATCTTCACCAAGAAAACTGCATGTACTATTAACCTCCACAAGGTACTATCTATGACTATACTGTATTGCTTAGCATATCTATATTAGATCATTATTAACAAGCAATTATTCCATCAGGACAGAAGAAAACGTGCATACACTATTTCCTCAGCTTTCTAAAACCTGTCTTTGAGCCCATGACATAAACTATTAATAGTGTATCTATGGGGGAAATAAACAACAGTGAAGAAGGTTGATTATTGTGTCTATGTTAAATCATGTACAATACCTCAATAAAATAAATTGTATTTATTTTTACACCGCATATGGGAATATTTTGTAACTCTATGATAATATTAGTAACACGATTTGTTGTTATAGAAGAGAGTTCAAATTACGTTACGGATACAATACCTGTAACAATCAATATATTTCCAGTAATTATATAACAGTATTTTGATAATCTGATACTCTATCGTGGCTTTCAATGAAAAATCGTGCTTCTTCATTATGGTATTGTGATAGTTATGTTAGTTATGAGAGGAAGGACAAACTAGAAACATATTCTTTACATCCCGATCGTTCTATCAATCTTTGTTCAACACGTATGCATATTCCAAATAATATTTCACATGTCATAGAGGGGTTGTTTTATTTGTTGATAAGATGTTATTTAGTAGGAAGACTTAGACCCATAAAACTAGTCTAACCATGCCACTTTTTATTGAAGTGTCTGTTCCAAGTCAGGAAAGTTGGTGGTGGTCATGTATTTGTGTGTTTAGGGTATTTATTTTGCCTCTTTTTTTTTTCTTTTTTTTTTTTCCTTTTTTTTTTACAATTCGATTTTGGAATTATTCCGACAGTGTGTTTCTTTTTTTTTTTTTACATTTTATCTAAGCATAATTTTATCGTATAACACTAATATCCTAGAAAGTGGTATTGAAAACATTTCCTACGATATTGGTGGAATTGTTCTCCATAAACTTCTTTTAATAATAGCATAAAAAATAACTAAAAAGAAATTTCCATATGATATTGTGTTATGTTTCCATTCAATAACAAACTTTATTGAAAATAACTTGCCACGGTCTTCAATCGAACTTTAGTGGTATATCCAAATACCTACCACAGGTTAGAGATTATTGCAACCCTTCTTCATCTGAGATTCAAACATACTTTAAGGGGATACGATCAGCAACAATCGTTATTCTGCTGATGTTCATCACACAATCACGAGGAAATCTCAATGATGATATCAACTCGCACTGAAACGTGTGAACTTGTTGCTGATATACATTAGAGCGAGAGATATGCTCATCAATTTTCTGCGATATTCTGTTCCACGGGCGCCTGTGGGAAAAATCCGAAAATATACGTAACATAATTTTACACAAAGACTGTCAACAGTATGTCATGATCCACACACAAAAAAACCCCGATGATACAACTATAGAGCCATCCTCAAGTTATGAGCAAACTAATTGTAAAGCTTACAACCATTTTAATTAGGCACAAGAATGAAGTGCCACAATACAATTAAATATCTGAAATGCAAATGTTGAATATTCACAATAATTAAATAGTTTATCATGTACAAAAGCTGCTAAGACTGTTTTAGTAAAAAAATTATACACGTTAAGTTTCACAATGCATACAAAAATGTACTATGATCATGAATTTAACAAAAAGCAGAAGAGGAATATATTTACAACTATTTTTTTATGTTTCTGCTTTTATCTCAAGCAATTAAGATCATAATGCATGCCACAGATGGTTTTAGTGTTGCTAAGCCTTAATTTTCTGTGTAATATTTTGTTGACCGTTGTTCGTCTCTTCGTCTTTTTTTCCGGTTGGCAATTGTATTGTCTGTTCTTCGAATTACTGCTTTATCACTTGTGTATCCTCAAACTTTACGTATTTAACAAAAAAAAAAAAAAAAAAAAAAAAAAAAAAAACGGCCATTAGCAGTTGGACTATGTGGAAAAAACCTGATAGTCTTTGATTATTGTTGCCATGTCCATTACTACGGGTAATAATATGATATAATGATGTGGCTTCTGGTTACCCTTTTGTGATCTTTAAAGAAATGTAAACCATATACAAGCTAATTGCTCTCCTCACACCTCAGTAATGTGACAATTAGTTTAGTGGGCGAGCTATTTGCATCCATATTTCTTAATAATGTGATATAGCGATGTGGTTTCTTGTTATTATTTTGGGATCTTCAAAGAAATGCAAACAATTAACAGGTTAATTGCTCCCCCCACACCTCAGAAATGTGACAATTAGTCTAGCATGTGAGCTATTTGCATCCGTATTTCAATTAATTACAATACAACAGATTGTCATGGCCTTCTTTCTACTACACATATAAGAGTCGCTTCCCTTAGAACCTCAGAAATGTGACAAATAGTCTAACACGTAATTATATAATATATTTCCATCCGTATTTAATTAATTACAATACAAGATAATTGCATTGCCTTCTTTCTAATAAACGTATACGAGTTGCTTCCCTTAGAACAGTGTTCTTGTTTTACTTTATCATATAGAGATTGATCATTTTGAATTGCAACTCGATATTTAAATTATTTTACCTCAAACCTGTCATTACAAGCTATAGAAGTATTTATTTCTCCATTCTACGACTTGTGATAAGCCTCATATCAGTTTGTATAATACAAAACATTAATCGCCACTATATAACTGAAATATTGTTGAAAGTGGCGTTAAACACCAAACAGAAACAAACAAACAAACAAAGCAAAACATTATCTATTGTTCAAACGCCGAAATTTTTTAGTGACAAAAAATAACAAGAGGCATGCAATTTGAATATAGAAATACATTCCGTATGAAAAACTATAAAATAAAATAATACAAACAAAAATCCGAGAAACAAACCGGACGTTATCATTGCGTGGAAATACGCAATGAGCACCACAATATTTAACAAATATATAACAAATTTAACTCTTCACAGAAAACAATTTTGCAGTGAGATAGGAACTGATCTCCTGACCAATATACCACACTCACCACGAGGTCCAAATTCTAACAAAGTAAGCAAATAAAATAAATACAAAGTAAGCAAATAAAATAGATAAACCATAAAAACTATTTCTGTTGCGAAGACTTGGATTTTCGCAAATTTGGCAACTTTGTGAAACAACAGATTCCTTCAAAAAGATATTCACAAGAAGAACATGTTTTGGAGAGTACGGTACTCATTAGAATACCAGTATTCTCTTCAATAATGTATTAATTGGTATATCAAACATGCTATTGAATAGTGTATCAAGTGAGTTGTAAACGTGCTCTGTCATAGTGTATACATTGTGCTGTAAACGTAATATTGGACAATGCATCAATGGGGGTGACAACATGCTCTTGGATAATATATAAGTTGCCATATTAAGAATACCTTTGATAACGTAGCAATTTTGACGTCAGCAATCTCTTTGATAGTACATCAATTGGCAAGTCAACACTTCCTGAGCAGAAATAAAAGCGAAGTATTGTGCTTTAGTGATATGGGGTTTGTGCAAAGATCATATTTGGTTTGATTCTGCTTTTTTCTAGCAAGACTGGTAGACATACCTTTTCCAATTGTTGGCAATAAATGGGATTTTAGGAAAAGGAATGTACCCAAGAGCATTGTTCAAACTTCTATGAGCGGAATTTTGTTGAGAAAGTGAGAAGAATGTTTATCCCATTTAGACTCGCACAATGTTAGGTAATTCTGTTTGCAGAAAATGCCAACATTTATCATTTACCAATATAACATTTAATGCGGATTAACCTTATCTACATACAAGTGTGGATTTCTAATATGTCCTATTTGTTAACAAGTGTGGATTTCTGATATGTCCTATTTGTTAACAAGTGTGGATTTCTTATATGTCCTATTTGCTATGTGATAAATGTCAGCTTAAATAGGAACATTAAATTATAAAATGTTCATGTCAAAAACGATTTAATTGTAAATCATTAAATTGACGGATAGACAAATGTAGTATTAAATCACGACGGGTGCCACATGTGGACCAGGAACTGATTATCCTTCCGGAGCACCTGAGATCACTCTGATTTTAGTGGGGTTCACGTTACTCGATCTTTAGTTTTCTGTATTATGATTTGTAGATCATTGCTTGTCCTGTTGTCATTTTTATTTTTGGACACTGTAGTGTCTGTCCTTCGATGTATCGGCTTTCGATTACCCCTTTGGTATCTTCACATTTTTCTTAAACCTTTTGATTCTTATCTTGTTTTCTGTTAGTACAATACTTACTATTTAAATACTTTTGTTTTTTTAATATGCCTATTTGTATAATTTAGTATCAAATACTATATATTTCGGTTACCATTAGTTTGCTATGTCATCGTTTTAATATCGGTAATATGTAAACATTAGTTTAAACTCAGTGACTCCTTCTGGTTACTTTGTGGTCAGTAGAAATCATGGTTAATTTGACCAATGTTTTTATTTTGTATAAACCTCTATTCTTATTTCACTTCATCGGTAATGCTGGCTATAATCGCAAAATGTTTAAATTTAAAGTTGATCACACTTTGTCGTTGTTATTATGACAACTTCAAAATGTAATTATATACATGTTAAACGTTTACATAATTAAATATGCACATGTGGAAACGATATTTAGGGCGACTACGATGAAATATGTGGAAATAGTTTGCCCTCAACGAACAAACAAACAACAACACCAGCAAATGATAGTTCGTGACGTTGGTAGGTTAACTGTATCTAAAATTACCATTGGAAATGTGCACTAGCTGAGCACATGTTGCATTAGTAAAATCAAATAAATACTAGAAAGTTGTCTCCCTTCGATCATCACTGAATTATAGATAATTGACCTGCCACATATAAACTGATAGATGAATGTTGTTTTTCACCAGGAGAATACTTATTTATTTATTTAGTGTTTGAAATAGTCCTATATGTTATTTTAACATCAAGTACTACATATGTTAGTTACCCATAGTTTGCTTGGTCATTGTTATGATATCGAAATTAAATAAAAGCTGGCTTAAACCCAGTGACTCTTTTTGATTACTTTGTGGTCAGTAGAAATCATGGTTAATTTGACCAATGTATTTATTCTGTATAAGCCTCTCTTCTCACTCCACTTCATCGATAATGCTTATTGTAACCGCAAAGTATTAAAATCTAACATATTTAGGGGTAATTATGACAACCGCCGCAAATATTACTTATACACATGTTCAAACGCTACTCATACACATGTTCAAACGTTACTTATATACAAGTTCAAACGTTACTTATACACATGTTCAAACGTTACTTATGCACATGTTCAAACGTTACTTATACACATGTTCAAACGTTGCTTATGCACATGTTCAAACGTTACTTATACACATGTTCAAACGTTACTTATACACATGTTCAAACGTTACTTATACACATGTTCAAACGTTACTTATACACATATTCAAACGTTACTTATACACATGTTCAAACGTTACTTATACACATGTTCAAACGTTGCTTATGCAAATGTTCAAAAGTTACTTATGCACATGTTCAAAAATTTCTTATGCACATGTTATCATTTTCTAATGATGATGATTTAAACAATAAACACATAAACATTGGATTGATATTCAGCTTAAACAATAAAAATATAATTTTTTATTTCTAATAAATACCTATTCCTTTAGTGTAAAAACTTTAGGACAAGCATACATACTCAGTCAATCTTAAGCATTTTACATTGATTTATTGTTGAATACATGTAATATGTTAGCAATATTACTTAAGCTGTGCCTACCGACAACATTTTTGGGTAGAACTTATCATCAGTTCTAACATGACCTCACTCTTTCCGTTTGTTAAAAAAAACCAGAATTATTTCTTCGTATTATCTCATTAGCACATGCGCCGATGTATATGACTGGCGTTTCCATTGGCAGCATAAATTGTGACCTATATTATTCGAGTTACACAAATTGTGTGCGACATTTTCCGCAAGCGTATGTATACATTACCGTCTTCCAATCAAAGTATACTACCGTATTTGTACTCTTAGACATATCAGAATCGAAATAAATCATGGAAGCCAGAATGTGTTTTGAGTTTTAACATGGATTGGCGGATATTAGTAAATTTTATCCCTCGCTTCTGGCTCGGGATAAAATACTAATATCCGCCAATCCATGTTAAAACTCCCAACACATTCTGGCTTCCATGATTTATTTCTTAAATCACACAGGGTATTGTTTTATTAATAGAATGATAAATTTAATCATGTAATGGATGCGTGTATTCTCTCTGAAAAAAAATGAAATAGCGTATTAAAGGATATCGACAAAAGAAAAACCTTTCAGGTCTAACAAAAAAGTTACGTTGATTCGGTGTTCATTAAATATAATATAAAAATGTAGATATATCTAATTTAGCCAGAATAATGTGTTTCTGGAATAACCTTCATCTGGTATGCTCATAGTCAAAAGATATTTCTGAGAAAGTAAGCCAAAGACCCAATCATGATAGCCTAAATTCAAAATCGGCTATGATTAAAAAATAAAACATGAAACATTTACAAATCATGCATTATGGGATCACAGATGGGATCATATATGCGTAGTAGGACTTTTTAAATATTTCAGTGGTTATCAGTTATATTTTAGGATGAATATGTAGTACCCATAGATACATACATTTGTACAGTGTATATCTCGACACCAGCGGTACCCATAGATACATACATTTGTAGTGTATATCTCGACACCAGCGGTACCCATAGATACATACATTTGTACAGTGTATATCTCGACACCAGCGGTACCCATAGATACATATATGTGTACAGTGTTTATCTCGACACCAGCGGTACCCATAGATACATACATTTGTACAGTGTATATCTCGACACCAGCGGGAATCGAAATCTCAAACCTTAGTGGTTAAAAAGCGCTGACCAAAACAACGATATATTCTGTATTGGCAAGGTTACTATCAAATAAGTCACCGGATTCTATAAAATTACAAAAACAAACTTTCTTGTCATGCATTCATGTGGCATAGTTCATGACCTATCACCGGGTTTGTAACTAGATTAACACGACGGGTGTCACTAGTGGAGCAGAAACTGCTTATACTTCCGGATCACCTGAGTTCACCTCCGGTTTTTAGTGAGGCTCGTGTTACTCGATCTTTAGTTGTATATGTATGTTTTGTAGATCGTTGTTCGTCCCTCTGTACATTTACTTTTGGCCATTGTGTTGTCTGTTCTTCTTCGATATACGGATTCTGATTGCCCCTTTGGTATCTTCAAACTCTTCTTAGGTAATATGAAACAAATGTTGTCGACTGTGAGTCAGACTATACGATTGTAGTTTGTACTATCTGAAAGACAAAAAGATGATGGATACATTGCTTGTAAGACATAGACAAAATTTCAAATTCTGAAAAATGTTAAAAGTAAAATACCATTAAGCTGGCAATTTCAAAATTGTTTATACTGATCTATGCAATCGGAAATATTTTGAATTAATAGCAATATAATACCAACAAAAATATATTGGGGAAAATAAACATGACATGCTTGTATGTAAGTAATTCTACGTTGCAATACAAAAAATGCTTCCAGGAATGTCTATATGTAATCTGCATTGTCATGATATTTATTAACATACTATCATTTTCTTAAGAAATGTAGAAGAAAAAAAAACAGTGAAATGGATCTTAAATTTACAGGTGTTAAAAATAAATAAAAACACCCAGACCACAATAACCAAATATATTTGGTCTACTCTAAATTTTACAGTAATATTTAGATAAATTTAGCCATATAATGAAGTTAATCAAGCAGTATATATCATTTAAAAACTGAGTGCAAAAACAAAATTGTTCGGATTTTTTCATGGTCATACTGGTTCCGAAAATAAATATCTAAATTTACATTTCTTTTATATAAGTAACATAAGATTGATTCAATGAATTATATAAATAATATAAGTATACTATATTAGCACCTGATCACCTCAAAGAATCAAGTCAAGCATGACGATTATAACTTCTCATCTATTAATCAAGTTGAGAACTCTATGAAAACCAAGTTTAAGAAATGTTTGAAGATACCAGAGGATTAATCAGAGACCGTAAATAGAAGAAGAACAAACTACACAATAACCAAAAGAAAAAAACCGGGTGCCACTAGTGAAGCAGGAATTGTCTTACCTCCCTGGGCTCCCAAGTCCACCCCCTGTGTATAGTAAGGTTTGTGTTAAGTCGTTCAATTATATAACTTTATGTTTTTT
Organism: Bathymodiolus septemdierum; assembly: GCA_963383655.1. Lineage (NCBI taxonomy): Eukaryota > Metazoa > Mollusca > Bivalvia > Mytilida > Modiolidae > Bathymodiolus > Bathymodiolus septemdierum. The sequence continues at coordinate 53,982,728 of OY726519.1, forward strand.
TTAGTTCTGTGATGTGATGTCCGCTACAATTACCGCATTAAAACGATGTTTGATTCATTACATTAGCCTTAGTTTATCTTCCTGATACCGACGCATTTTTAAGACAGTAAGCACATTTATCCGATAAATATAAAGTGTATTGTTCATCAACAGATTTGGAACCACACCAGATTTATTTTGTGCTATCACTGATGTCTTGTAAACAGCACTTGTACTGTGGGATGAAGAACAACAATGAAAGCGTTGCTCTTAAATGTTGTTATCTTACTCGAGTTTCTCACTTATTTGCATTCATGTTCCCTAATATCCAAATCTTTGCACCTTGAAATATGACACAATTGTGGGAGTTGCAGCTCTTTTGTGAATTTCAAGATACCCGTTATTATGACTGGACAGGCTGCGACATTTTTAATCTGAATTTATCGAATGTGCATTTAATGAGATTTACCTATGTATATTATCTGTGCCTATCACCACTAAAGTTGTGAATTCAAACCCCATTCATGGCGAGAGCTACTCGATGCAACATTATGTGATAAAGTTTGTCGGTGATTTTCGACAAGTCGGCAGTTTTCTCCGGGTACTCCGATTTCCTCCACCAATAAAACTGACCGCCACGATATAGCTGAATTATTGTTGAAAGTGGCGTTAAGCACCATAAACCATTCCAAACCACCAACCTAGACCGCATCTATAAAAAGATTGGTATACTGGAGACACACAAATAGTCTCCTGTTATCATTAAATATAATTTTGTTTATGAAAGGAAATATGTATCATTTTTATGTAGAGGATATCAATATGATGTACATTATGATTATCATATACATGTATTATCCAGGGGCGGATTCAGGATTTCAAGTTAGGGGGGGGGGGGGGGGGGGGGGGGGGCGCACTTAAAAAATTTGCGCCGAGCAGAGGGAGGGGTATTTCGTGTGAAAAATCATATTTTTTCCAATTTTAGGGGGGGGGGGGGGGGTGCGCCCCCCTGGATCCGCCCCTGTTATCAAACAAATCAATAATGACTGGATAGTACTTCTTCAGACGTCTGTATGATACAAAATTAGTCTTAACACTAGTTTGACCTCGCCACTTTCAATTGAATTGCCCATACCAAGTCAGGAAAGCTCGTGATCGTGTATTTGTGTGCTAAGGATATCAACATTGCCTGTTTCTACCACTGTGGTATTGGATTTTGGAACTGTACTGAAAGTGTGGTATTTTTTGTTGTACATTTTGTTCGTTCAATGGAAGTTCTTGTTATACACGTACTATTGACAATAATAAAACTCACCTCCTTGCTCATAGCTTCAGACAACAAATTACCACCTCTATAAATAGTTTCATTCTGATGTCTGTTACTCTATTAGCACTGACCACCCCGGAGAATCCGGTCCACAATGATGATTATAACTTATCATTTATTTATCAAGCTGTGAACTCTATGAAAAACAAGCTTAAGAAAATGTTGAAGATACCAGAGGAGTTATCAGATACCGTAAATCGAAGAACAGACTACACAATGGTCAAAAACAAAAAGGGGAAAAACGGGAGTCACTAGTGAAACAGGAACTGCCTTACCTTCCGGGGCACCTGAGTTGACCACCTATTTGTTATGGTGTTCGTGTTGTTCAAGTCGTTCAATTATACGACTTCAGGTTTTAAGTTAGGTGTTGTGATGTGCGCTACAATTTCTGCGTAAAAACGATGTTTGATTCGCCGATACTCTCATTGTTGTGTTGTCGGTACATGTTTTATTAAAGTTTTCTGTATTCATTCACGTATGTTGGTGTCTAACACGATTTCCATATCATACGATGTTAGTGTGGTTTAACAGTAACATGTGTGTAGTGTTTAGTAGATCATTGTTTGTCCTTTGGTTATTGTATTGCTTGCTCTTCTTCGATTGATGGTTTCTGAATACTCATGTATTACCCTGAAACCTTTCTTGCTGACCTTTCATCGTTATCCACCACCTGTTTGCTATATATATTTGTTTGTGTTTGTTCTGTGTGGTTTTGAATTGTCTAGTCGTTTTGTGCCACGTCTTTTTCTTTGATCACATCTTGTTTTTTCTGCCTTTCCTAGGCATCATTAATTGGTTAATTACTGCATTCAGATTGTCCAGTTCTTGTAAACAGTCATTTCCCCCAACAATGTATTTCAGTCAGTTACAATTTGCCGTGTCATCGTGTTAATATAGACAATAATATGAAAATAAAGCTTAACACATCAATGTTACACTGAATGGAATGTGGTCAATTGAACTTTAGTTAATGTGATACCGGTGTTTGCTTAAGATCAACGTCACTTTGTCCACTTTACTTCTCATATTTATTAGTATTTAGAACGAACTATTTACAAAACATTGTGAAATTAAATAAAATAGTTCCCCTGTTGTTGTGAATATGTACTATACCTACATGTCAATAACTTTAATTAAACAGGTAAATCCTATATTAAATTAACAATACAATGTACACTGTAGTAGGTTGTTCGAGAATTTGATTAAAAGAAACAATTAGTTGTTAGTTGGAGTTGATGTTTACGAACTATTGGTTTCTTATTTTGTATTACTGCTATCTTAATACTGTTACTATTGGTTTAATACCTGGATCACCCATGTTTTGAACATATACTCAAACATTAGTCAAAGCATTTATTCGCATAAAAAGGAATCTCATAATTGATTGAAGTTTACCGCGAAAATGTCCAATATTAAACAAACAAACAAAAATCAACAACAAAAAACAACAAAAAACAAATACAAACTGAAGTACAGATAAAGACTGGAGATCATATCGTACTTAGATTGTAAATTACATCGTTTGTTACTCATAGTACCTGTCACCACTATATTGGTAAGTTCGATTCTCACAGATGATGAGGTGTACTCGATACAGCATTATATAATGCATGTTTTTGTCATCTTTCAGCAGGTTGGCTGTTTCCTACAGGTACTCTGGTTTCCCTGATCAATAAAATTGAGGGGCCGTCTTGGTCATCTGGTAGTTGGATTCACAACTACATGTACAATCAGTGCCTATCACCACTGAAGTTGTGAGTTCGTGTTTACGAGCTATTGGTCTCTTATTTTGTATTACCGCTATTTTAATATTGTTACTATCGGTTTAATACCTGGATCGCCCAATTTTTGAACATATACTCAAACGCTAGTCAAAACAGTTATTCGTATATAAAGGAATCTCATTATTTTTTAATTGATTGATTGGTTTGGTTTAGTTTATGGTGTTTAACGCGACTTTCAACAATGTTTCAGTTATATCGTAGCAGTCAGTTCTATTGGTGGAGGAAACCGGAGTACCCGGATAATTCATTGAAGTTTAACGCGAAAATGTCCAATATTTCAACAACAAAAACACAGTTACATACTGAAGTACAATTAAAGACTGGAGACCATATCGTACTTAGATTGTAAATTACATCTACTATTATTTATAGTGCCTGTCATCACTATATTGGTAAGTTCGATTTTCACAGATGATGAGGTGTACTCGATACAACAGTATGGGATGTATTTTGTCATCTTTCAGCAGGTTGGTTGTTTTCTACAGGTACTCTGGGTTCCTTGATCAATAAAATTGAGGGGCCGTCGTGGTCGTATTGTAGTTGGATTCATAACTACCTGTGCAATCAGTGCCTATCACCACTAAAGTTGTGTGATCGAACCTCGTTCATGGTGATGTGTACTCGATACAACATTATGTGTCAGTGACTTGCGACAGGTCGGTGGTTTCCTCCACCAATAAAACTGACCGCCACAATATCGCTGAAATATTGTTGAAAGTGGCGTTAAGCACAAAACAACCATTCAATAAAATTGACTACTACAATATATACTGTAATACTGTTGAAAATGAGGTAAAATACCCATATCGCTGTCCCATTGTTGATGCTAACATTATCAATAATGTTTCTATCGTCTATCTACTTTAGAAAGACACTTCGTTATTTACAGTACAAATTGTAAATTGGTGATTCCCCTCAAAATTAAGCAACGAGGAGTTTTTGAAAGTTCATTTTCCAAGATTTTATGGAAATAGTATATTTACAGCAAAAAAACAATGTATATTTGATAAAACTTAGCACATTTACATATATAATACGAAGTGATAACTCAAAATATCCGTTTGACCTTCCATCGTTTAAGGAAAGGTGTAATTATCCTATATTTAACCAAAGATTTATTTTGGCATTATAAACAAAACTATAATAGATGGAAAAATACGGCCACAGCGTGAAAATTGCGTAAAATGGATAAGGCAAGATGAAAAGGCAGACCGCCGATTTCAAAGTTTTTGTCAAGCCCGTGCTTCACCGGCAACGGCGAAAGCTACAATCCTCCATGTAACCAAAATAGAGAGATCAACAGGAACACGAACCCCAATACGCTTGCAAATGTTTAATACCACAAACTCTCCGGTCAAAAGTAAGTTCCGAATTGATACCAATTCAAGAACCGGTCTCTCTGGTAAAAAAAAGGCCCCCATTTACCTACCGGTAAATACCAAATCCCTGTGGTAACACAGAAGAAAAACACCAAAATATGAGCTAACGTACAATGTGGGGATCCGACATATCCCATGTTCATCTTGCCATATTCCGCCTCGCCCAACTGTGACAAAATTTATTATTCATTCATAGAAATAAACATACAAACATAATCATTCAAAGAAAATATTCACACATTATATAATTATACAAAAAAGATGGTGGGTGGTTTTTTATGTGTTTTTTTAATAGAATGCCGGCATCAATAAACTTGCTAATGCACGTAGTGACGTCACAATTCCAAGGGGCAAAACGAGGTTCGGAATAAATAAAGAGCACCCATCGGACTTAGATTCCGGAAATTTAACAAAAACATATCCCTAAAATTCCCTTTTATTAAATTAGCTTATCCTTATGTGATAAACTTTATTATTTAACAATACAATGTGAATTGGTAATTCCCTAAAAAATTAAACAACGAGGAGTTTTTGAAAGTTCATTTTCCAAGATTTTATGGAAATAAGATATTTACTGTTAAAATAGCAATGTATATTTGAGAATGTGATAAAACTTAGCACATTTACATATATAATACGAAGTGATAATCCAAAATATTCATTTGACCTGCCATTGTTTATTTCCGAGCACTTTTAAAACATATATATAGTTACTAAAATTAGAAAGTTAATAATGAATAAATAAGGAAGATACGTTGACTGTCTACTCTACTGAGAGTTTAACGAATTAATGAATTCTTGACTGTACTTCCCTTTTTTAAGTTCTAATTCGTTCATTGACAATATTCCTTTATTATAAGGCTGCAGATATACCTTTATAGACTAAGTCTACATGTTCTATACATTTTCTCTATAAATAACATTTGAAATTTCACACATTTTTAGTCTAGACAGGATTGAGAAACGTTTGAAAATACAAAATGGACAATCAAAGTCGTAAATCGAAGGAAAGACAATACAATGGCCAAAAGAAAAAGGATAAAAAAAGACAAACAATTATCTACAAAACATTGCACAGAACACTAATGATCGACCAACACGAACCCCACTAAAAACCGGTGAATTCAGGTGCTACGGAAGGTACACATGTGACACTCGTCGTGTGGTTGCAAACCCCATGATGTCATAAATGAGGAAAAGATCGGATAGAATAATTTGAAAGGTCTTTCCGGGGGTAATATAAATCTAACCTGCGGTATTCTCTAACGTTTATTTTACCTAGTTAAACGCTTGTGTACTCAATGCAATGTTTCTCCCCCCTCCCCACGGCACGCATTAATATAGAATCACAATCACCACTACAGACACGTACTTAATGCTGGATAATTCATACGGAAACCCTACATTAAGGTAATTTAAAATAGCCACACATTATCTATAGTGGAGAGTTAGACATTCCATACAGAAATCTGACCTTGTCATTTACATTATTTAAATTCACAAATGTAAAATAAAAACATGTTGAACCACAAGAATGCTGCTACAATAATAATATGTGAGAAATACATACGGTATTTACCTACAGCATGTATTACAAGGTAATTTGATAGTTATAGGACAGACCACCGTAAAATTCGTTTCGATTTCGGAATTCGTGTAGTCATCAGGATCGATAGACAAATCAAAATATTGCAAATCATAGACGAAATAATAGGCTTGGTAGCATATTTTGGAAAACAGTCCTGTTTTCGTTAAATTGATAAAATTATTCAAAATATTATATTAAGGAGATAACGAAGGACAAAGCTCTATAATTGATGGAATAACAGGTTAGGGTTATGGTGTTTAGTGCCACTTTCAACAATATTTCAGCTATATCGTGGAGGAAACCGAAATATCCGGGAGAAAAACTCCGATCCGCAGCAAGTCACTGACAAACTTTATCCCATAATGTTGTATCGAGTACTCCTCGACATGAGCAGGATTCGAACTCACAGGTCTAGTTGTGATAGGCACTGATTGCGCGGGTGGTTGTAAATCCAACTACAATATGATCACGACTGATGGAATACATATACAGTTTGTGATAAATAATCAAAATATGTGTTGTCCTTGACAATGTTTGATATGTACACTGTATGATATAAATAAGAAAGGGGCATAGGTGACCGAGTGGTTATGTTTATAGAATATTAATCAGAAGCCTAACACAAGTGACGTCATGATATCGACGAAGAATAGATGAAATAAAATGAGAAGCAAAACATACCATACTGTGGGAACTTTTCCAAAATTCGAATAGAAAAAAAAAAACTACAAGAGACAAATTCGTTGCTCATTTTCTTGACTTGGTACAGGCACTTCAGTAAAAAGTGAAGGCATCCCCTGGCTGATCATACTTAATGAAATGACATTATAGCAAAAGAAACTAAAAAATTATCAGAAGAAATAATAGTGATGAATTCAATTCTGAATAATTGAACCGCTGGTCAACAAGTTGTTGTTTACCATTTGCGTTTGTAAAGGCTTCCTATGTTCAATTCGGACAGTGAACACACGGTAAACCTAGTCAGAAATACAAGGGGGTGTGGAACGATATCCAAATAAACTAAAAACATACAGGGTGAAAGTAACAGTGATCAGTGAAACATGCCACCGAGAGTTGTTTACTATTAAAAAAAATAAGTTAAAAATGTATAAACAATAATTAAAAGTTTTCTTTCTTAATTTGTAAAATTTGGGAGTTACATTGTACGTTCACGTAGTTTATATTTTTGTTAGAGTTGATATGGAAAAGCGCCAAATCAAACACGTTGTTTGTAGACGCGTATGTACACGATGACCCTGAAAATGTGGATGACCATATCGAAAGCAATTATTTAATGACCGATATTCTGTTTATTCTGTATTTAAGCAATATATGTTTTTTCAGACTCAACCATATCGAACTGTATTTTTATTTTACAAGGGTTACGATGCAGTTACTTTCAGGGGTTGTCTAGTTGGCGTACGAGTTTTACATGGTTAGATGTTTGCAAATATTTGTTGACAAACCAATCAATATTTGAATAAACTAAAATGCATATTCAGTGGAGAATAAAATAAAATCCATATTCAGTGCAGAATAAAATTAAAATCATATTCAGTGCAGAATAAAATTAAAATCATATTCAGTGCAGAATAAAATGAAAATTATATTCTGTGCAGAATAAAATAAAATTCAGTGCAGAATAAAATAAAATCCATATTCAGTGCAGAATAAAATAAAATCATATTCAGTGCAGAATGAAATAATAACCATATGCAGTGCAGAATAAACTTAAAACCCAATTCAGTGCAGAATAAAATTAAAACCATATTCATTGCAAAATAAAATAAAAACCATATTCAGTGCAGATTAAAATAAAAACCATATTCAGCGCAGAATAAAATAAAAAATCATATTCAGTGCAAAATAAACTAAAAACCATATTCAGTGCAAAATAAAATAAAACCATATTCAGTGCAGATTAAAATAAAAACCATATTCAATGCAGTATAAGCTAAAAAAAACTTATTTAGTGCAGAATAAACTAAAGACCATATCTTTTGCAAAATAAAATTAAAAAAAAAAACATATTCAGTGCAGAATAAAATAAAAACCATATGCAGTGCAGAATCAAATAAAACCATATTCAGTGCAATATAAAATAAAAATCATATTCAGTGCAGAATAAAATAAAAATCATATTCAGTGCAGAATAAAATTAAAATCATATTCAGTGCAGAATAAAATGAAAACTATATTCTGTGCAGAATAAAATAAAATTCAGTGCAGAATAAAATAAAATCAATATTCAGTGCAGAATAAAATAAAATCATATTCAGTGCTGAATGAAATAAAAACCATATGCAGTGCAGAATAAACTTAAAACCCAATTCAGTGCAGAATAAAATAAAAACCATATTCAGCGCAGAATAAAATAAAAAATCATATTCAGTGCAAAATAAACTGAAAACCATATTCAGTGCAAAATAAAATAAAACCATATTCAGTGCAGATTAAAATAAAAACCATATTCAATGCAGTATAAGCTAAAAAAAACTTATTTAGTGCAGAATAAACTAAAGACCATATCTTTTGCAAAATAAAATAAAAAAAAAACATATGCAGTGCAGAATAAAATAAAAACCATATGCAGTGCAGAATCAAATAAAACCATATTCAGTGCAATATAAAATAAAAATCATATTCAGTGCAGAATGAAATAAAAACCATATTCAGTGCAAGTGTTTGGTAAACCACTAGTTCATTGTGGTTTCTATCTCATTTACCTTAATTATGTACACATTAACTGCAAGTGTAGTCAAGGAGACTTAGCCACAGTGTACTATATCATCATTAAAAATAAGTAAGTGAAAATTAGAGTTGAACCTGACGACCTATTACGTATGTTGTAACGCTATATTGCCTGTAGTCCAACGTAATGAATAAGTGTCCGTTCAGTTATCCGCCCACAACATAGACTGTCTTCTCATTTTGCCTCTCCCGCTGTTGTTTACTTCACCTCTCAGTACAAATACATTACCCGTTGTAACGTTTTCTAAATTGTATTCATATTTAGCTTTCTTCCACTCGGATAACATAGGTATTCAAGTCGACCCAAGAGTGAAATTGAAATTATGATTACATTACACACGTTTCCTGTTAATCACAAATATTTTCATATTAGAGCAAAATAAAGTTTGAGTAATATGTACATATATGGGTAATAATTTTGGAAATAAGATTTGTTTTTTTTTAAATATTTTGGTCACACCAATAACGGATATCTCCGTTTTATCACAAAATATTAAATATAATTTTAAAGACAACAGTTATTAAAAAGGGGAACAACCTTTAATAATTTCTATTGATATGCTCTTATTGAATATCCTTATCCCATATCTAGTTCCCAAGAAACAAGCATATTACCCTAGTAGTCTATTACTGCTGCCGCAAGGGTATGTAAAATAGAGCAAAATTAATACTCATGTAATAGGCACTGAATTAGGCACCAGCTATACTTGATAACTATTACAAAATAAACGTACAGTTTGATTGATTGATTGATAATTTCTTAATGTCCAGAGCGCAATATTTCAGCTATATTCAGGACAAGAACAGGTTCAATAATACATAAAAACTATATAGAAATGAGGAACGGTATGGATCAACCAGGTCAATGAGTTGGTTAAGAAAGTTATAATATTGAAGTGGCAACAATGCGCACACCCTTCTTGAAATATACAAAAGAGGTTTTTAGCGTGCTGGGAGCTTGACGCTCTCAAAACACATTACCCACTATGGTCCGCGGCTAGGTTTCCGTATTACATCCTGACAACCCCCAGCGTGAGAACTCCCACCATCAACCAGCAGAGGACCCGCCGAGCAGCTCTGGGAGCTTGAGACCTTTGGGAAGCTGCGATGTTCCCCTCAAGTGTTAATACCAACCCATGACTGCAGATTTCACGGACAGGTCCGTTATAACTGCCAAGGATTTCCTCCCCATCCGGTGGTTACGATATAGCTGAACAATTGCTGAAAGTGACGACAAACACAAATAACATCTTACTGATCCCACTTAATAAACTGACATTTATACCACAAGAGAAATATTATAAGACAAAATTGCTATGAATTCAATTCTGAATTAAACCGCTGGTCAATAAGATATTATTGTCTACCATTTCTCGTTTTCGTTTATCAGGATTTCCGTGGTTACTTCGGACTGTGAACCTCCGATAAGCCTATAGTCAAAAATACAAGGGGATGTGGAATTTGAAAACATACAGGGTGAAAATAACAGTGATCGTTGAAACATACCATCGAGCGTTGTTTACTATTTACAAACAAACAATCAACCAAGCAAAAATTGAATGTCCAATAAGATAATCAAAATTAGATATCCTTCCTTAATTTATAAAAATCGGTATTTACGTTCACATATTCTTATATGGAAAAGGGCTAAGTCGAATATGTTGTTTGTCAGAAGTTCGTAGACACGTGTGTACACAGTAACCCTGTACTTGAGAGATTTGACAGCTTGGCCTACGAGTTTGTTTTCACGGTTAGATATCTGCATGCACCTGGGTTCACCATCGGTTTTTGATTGGGTTCATGTTGCTCATCTTTTTAGTTTTCTGTGGTATTTTGTATTTTGTTTGTCCTCGTTCTGTGTCTTGTTTGCTTAATGTTGCCAGTGTCTCAAGATTGTCTATGTATGATTGTCCCTTCGGTAATCTCTAACGTTTATTCGCAGCATGAAAACAAGCCAATTTACATCTACATTGCATAAATTAAAATATATATATATTTCATCAGTACAAATGTTGGTAAACCACTAAGATTTTGTGGTTGATCTCATTAACTAACGTCGTGCGCTTTAAATTACGTTTTTGTACAAATATGTACATAAACAAACAAGTGGTTACAATGTGATTTAGCTTTGTGGTTTGTGATATTAATCATATCTACATACACTACCAGTGTTAGCCAGGAGGTTTAGCTACAGTGTGCTATATCATCATTAAAAATAAGTAAGTGAAAATTAGAGTTGAACCTGACGACCCATTACGTTCAATGCTGTATTGCCTGTTGTCAAATATTATAAATAGTTAAGTGACAGTTCGGTTATGCGCCCACAACATAAGACTGTCTTCACAGTTTGCCTCACCTGCTGTTGTTTACTTCATCTATCAGTACAAATACTTTACCCGTTGTACCGTTTATAAATAATATGTATATTTAGTTTTCTTCTACTCGGATATCATAGGTATTCAAGTGGGCCCAAGAGTGAAATTAATATTATCATATTTTCTCTGTTAATCACAAATATTTTCAAATAAGAGGAAGATAAAGTTTGGTATTACGTACATATATGCATATTAACTTTGAAAATACGTTTGTTCTTTAAATAAACGTTAGAAAATACCGAATATGCAATTAATAATGGACAATCCAAAGAAACTGACAACATAGGGTACACAAGATGAAGACAACCAAAGCAAAAACACAACACGATATATGTTGGATACCACTATGCGCAAACAAACACATATAACGTAAATAAGACATGACCCCTCCTACAAAGACGAACTGAACATCCCTTTTTTGCGGAAATCGTAGTACCAAGAATTTCAAAATATTAAGCATAATCTAAAAAAAAAGGATTCCTATTGACATGTGCATGGTATATATAGTTATACCATAGTTTATTTACGACATGTGCATGGTATATATAGATATACCATAGTTTATTTACGACATGTGCATGGTATATATAGTTATACCATAGTTTATTTACGACATGTGCATGGTATATATAGATATACCATAGTTTATTTGCCACATGTGCATGGTATATATAGTTATACCATAGTTTATTTACGACATGTGCATGGTATATATAGTTATACCATAGTTTATTTACGACATGTGCATGGTATATATAGTTATACCATAGTTTATTTACGACATGTGCATGGTATATATAGTTATACCATAGTTTATTTACGACATGTGCATGGTATATATAGATATACCATCGTTTATTTACGACATGTGCATGGTATATATAGCTATACCATAGTTTATTTACGACATGTGCATGGTATATATAGATATACCATCGTTTATTTGCCACATGTGCATGGTATATATAGTTATACCATAGTTTATTTACGACATGTGCATGGTATATATAGTTATACCATAGTTTATTTACGACATGTGCATGGTATATATAGTTATACCATAGTTTATTTACGACATGTGCATGGTATATATAGTTATACCATAGTTTATTTACGACATGTGCATGGTATATATAGATATACCATCGTTTATTTACGACATGTGCATGGTATATATAGCTATACCATAGTTTATTTACGACATGTGCATGGTATATATAGATATACCATCGTTTATTTGCCACATGTGCATGGTATATATAGTTATACCATAGTTTATTTACGACATGTGCATGGTATATATAGTTATACCATAGTTTATTTACGACATGTGCATGGTATATATAGTTATACCATAATTTACTTACGACATGTGCATGGTATATATAGTTATACCATAGTTTATTTACGACATGTGCATGGTATATATAGTTATACCATAGTTTATTTACGACATGTGCATGGTATATATAGTTATACCATAGTTTATTTACGACATGTGCATGGTATATATAGTTATACCATAGTTTATTTACGACATGTGCATGGTATATATAGTTATACCATAGTTTATTAACGACATTTGATTAACTCTTTGGTATCTTTAAATTTTTCTTATTTCACAGAAGCGTGAATATTACCCTTGGCATATACTACTGCTACCAGAAGTGTATATAAAATAAAGTCAATTAAATGCTCATATGTATAGTAGGAAGCAAATTAGGTACCAAATACTAATATTTGTGAGGTGCTGATCGTGATTGTAGTTGGATTAAGACTACCTGGGCAAGCAGTGCCTATCACCACTACAGTTTTTAAGATCGAATCCCGTTCATGGCGAGGTGTACTCGATATAATATTAATATGATAAAGTTTGTCAGTGACTTGCGACAGGTCGGTAGTTTTCTCTGCGTACTTCAGTTTCCTCTACCAATAAAACTGACCGCCACGATATAACTGCAGTATTGTTGAAAGTGGCGTTAAACACCATAACCCTTATCCTCAGATTTGTGCATAGTCATAATCACAAAAATAAAGTGTCAGAAGACTCGATGATATTATCGATATACGTTCTCATTCTTGTATTTTCAATAGGAATTCACATTGTCCATATGTGTTGCTTATATAGTTTGGTATTCATTTTTCATTAGGTTTCCTTGTCCATCTGAATGTATGCCTTCTCTTAAATCATGATCAGGAGATCACTACATTTCCTCAGGCACTATGTCATTCCGTTTCAGGAAAAAATGCTAAATACCTATCAAAAGATGAATAGTAAATACAATTCTAATAAAGGGAGACCACTGGTAGGATCAACCTTTATGAAACCATGCATAGATCAGACACTTTGTCGTGAAATATCAGACACACTGGCAGGAAACCATGCAAGATAAGATGTTTCGGCGTGAAAGATCGTAAAAATTCGGTATGAGACTACGTTAGATAAGGTGTTTCGTTGTGAAATATCAAACAACCCGTATGAAACCATGTGTAGATCGGGTGTTTCGTCGTGAAAAATCAGACAACCCTGATTCAGACCACGAGTAGATCAGGTAACTCGTCGTGAAATATTCGACAACCCGGTATAAGATCATATGTAGATCAGGGGCTTCGTCTTGAAACATAAGACAAATCGGGCTAAGGCAATGTACAATCAGACACTTCGTCCTCGAATGTTGAACAGCCCAGTGCGGTAATCATGTACAAAGACGGTAAAAACTGCAAGCGATTTAACAGTTGACAAAATGAGATCTCATTCGATCGACCAATTTCATGGTGACGGCAATCAAGCTTAGTTAGTGTGTGCCCATGAACCATCAATTTGTTCAGCAGATGTGGATCCTTGTTTAAAAAGTTCTGGCAAGAATATCAGGCTCTAGAATGACACATCAACCGGTATTTTACGAGAAGTGAAGAAACAAGTGGCAGCAATATAATACATCCCCTCAGTGGAAGGTACAGTACACTGCAGCACCAATCATCTATATCTATATGGGCCACATTTAGTCCCCTCTACCAGATGTAAGATACCTACATTTTAAAAAAAATATCTTCATCTTTTATTTTACTATATAATTTTCAAAATGAAATACAACATTTCATCAGGTTTGCCAGTGTAGACGTTCATATTGTATTATATGTCAAATTATTATGTCTGTTGGTTTGTTTGTTTATGGTGCTTAACGCCACTTTCACCAATATTTCAGCTATATTGTGGCGGTCAGCTTTATTGGACGAGGAAACTGAAGATCCCGGGAGAAACCTCCGACCTGTCACAAGTCACTGACAATCTTTATCATATATGTTGTATCGATTACACCTCGCCATGAACGGGGTTCGAATGCACAACGTTATTTGTGATAGGCACTGGTTGCACAGGTAGTTGTAAATCCAACTACCATACGATCACGACCACGACGGCCCCCAAATTACTATGTACGATTATACATAATATAAGTTATACTGTACACTGTACGGCTGTTACACATGGGTAATTTCAGTCCTGTTCGACGTACACCCACTGTCATTGAGTGGCGCCTTTATATGTTATGTTAGTAGTACTTAGTAGACAAATAATCAGAATCGTCCCATTCATATCGTCCCCAAATAGACGGGTTATTTCAATCTTATGTATATATATATATACCCCGTGTCATAGTATTAAATAAACAAATAGGCTTAAAATAAGATTTCAATATATTAAATGACGCATTGCGACGTTTCTTTGTCCACGGCTGGTCATTTATTACACCTATATAGAGTATCCAGCTGAGATAGAATTCTTTAAAGGTTTGTCGTTATTTACAGCGGCTATTTTTAAATTTGTAATGACGTCCATGGTGAACTTTTTGCTTATGTCCTGGAGAAAATAAAAAAGAACATGTTGTTATTGTCCTAGATTCTAGAATATCAATAATGGTTTGATTTGTTTTTCAAAATATAAAAGAAAGACCAACCCATGAGTATGTTCTCTAGTATTGTAAACAAGTTTTTTGGAGTGAAAGCCAACCTGTGCAGTTTGTCTATCGTTTATTTATATATGCATTGCCGTTGCAGATCTAATTATCAAGAGGGGTGAGTTTGAAGTCCATTAACCGGTTGAACTCCTCCACATTTTTGTGCCTATCCCAAGACAGGAACTTGTATTCCGAACGTCATATGTTGGGATTATTTTGTGTGCTCAGTGAGATAACGTGAGAGGAGATTGTTCGTTTTGTTGATATTGATGAAATTGTTGACCATCACTACCTAAACTTTCTTTTTGTAATTCATGGTTAGGAGTTTAATTAAAACGAAGATATTGTGTTTGCATGTACATGTGCACGTGCTCCTTATATACACAAAACATACCATGTTACATTTACATACCATGTTACATTTACATACCATGTTATATTTACATACCATGTTACATTTACATACCATGCTACATTTACATACCATGTTACATTTACATACCATGTTACATTTACATACCATGTTACATTTACATACCATGTTACATTTACATACCATGTTACATTTACATACCATGTTACATTTACATACCATGTTACATTTACATACCATGTTACATTTACATAACATGTTACATTTACATACCATGTTACATTTACATACCATGTTACATTTACATACCATGCTACATTTACATACCATGCTATACTTTCCAGGAAAATCATCTCAATAATGTTTCCCAAATACTTCATGTTTTAAATATACAGTGGTAGAATTATATTAAATCGATAAATTGTAGTAGTTCTGGGAACAGGATTTGATTCCCTACATTTGATTTAATGCAAAACCAAATGTCATGTGTTCAAATCTGTAAACATAGTACATACTAGTCAAAAAAGTAAATGAAAGAAACGATACCCAACTTGTTTATCAATATTTATTTGCTATTTACAATAGGTCATAACATATGCAAAAATATCATAATTAAACTTTGTATATATATATAACATAAAAATAGTAGTACCTGTAATGTCACTGGCAAAAACAGTATGAGGCTGTGACCCATAAATGTCAGTTCACACACTTAGTACCACGCATAATCTCCTCGAAGAATTGAAATAAAAGGTTAGGTGATGTTGTTACACTCTTCATGTAGTGCCGTACGAAACTGCCGCCGCGATTCCGGTGGATGTTGACCTTACCGGACGCGTCTTTCTAGTTCATCCTGTAGGAGTTCTGTTGGAGACAAGTCCAGAGATAATGCAAGCCATGGAAGAACTCGATTGTGATGGGGCTCAAAAAAATATGGGCCACATGACATCGGGTGTTACTCTGCGTGTATGTGTGGTTGCCATGCCTACGAATGTTGGTAATAAAATGCCATCTCTGTAACGGACTGCATTTAAGGTTCATACTACAATCTTTGAATGCGCCCGTCTCCATGACGTATTCTACCCCATACCAAGACTCCTCTACCGGCAAGTCGGACCGTTTCAGGAGCGCAGCCATCTTCAAAGTGTTCCCCACTTCGACGATATACTCTAATAGTCATATATCAATCATAGTTTGATTTCTTTTTCCTAATATGAAGGAGGTCTAACCCTTGGATATGTCCTCTAGTAATGTAAATGAGTACTGCATGTGTTAGAGGAGTTGGAAGAAGCAATACATTGTGAATATTTCTACAGTATACGTGCTCCTTATATATATATATGTATATATATATGATTGTTACATTCACGTTCTATAATAACAAACTTTATCTAACATTAAGTATGTATTCAATAGAAATACATCTATCTTGCTAATAGATACAACCTATGTGATACAAAACGTTGTATCACATACATATGTGATACAATATGTACTTTAGTCGGAACTACTTTCGTGACGTCATATGTTAGGAATGCGGGAAAACCCCAGTGACGTCTTTGTAAACATTGCGGAATCTCCGTCGGGAAAATTTCAACGTACTCGTATTTTGCTATTGTTTGAATGACGTGACGTAACAATACTTGTGACGTAAACTATAGTCCCTCTTTGTTTACTTTTCTTCAAATAATAAATTCAATGAAACTTACATGATTTTTTTTATGCTTTATCATAAAAATGTTAGATAAACGTATTATATACACAAAATGTATGTACAACTGTTTGTATCATGTCTCGTCAGTTGGAAAAGCCTTATCACTACTCGAAGCCGTATCACTACTCGACGCTTCGCGTCTCGTAGTGATACGGTTTTTCCAACTGACTCAACATGATTTTCGCGTCTCGTAGTGATACGGCTTTTCCAACTGACTCGACATCATACAAACAGTTGTACATACACAATGTGTATATATCACACCGTCGGAACAATTCCTAAAATCAAATACTAAAATCGTAGAAAGAGACACAATCGATACCTCTAACACACAAATACATGACCTCTCACTTTCAGGAAATTCATCTCAATAATCTCCAAAACACACTATGTTTTCATTATAAGATACTTTGTGGTGAATTGAATAAATTGTAGCTGTTCTGTGAACATGATTCGAACTACTTCAGTTAATATTCAATGTAGAACCAAATATCATGCGTTGTGTTAAAATCTTTAAATATAGTATATATTTGCTGAGATAAGATTGCTGTCAAATTAAACAAAACGTGAAAATATATGTATGTACAATCTACATAAGCTTAAAAAACTTGCCTTATGTCTATCCCTTATTCCTCTTTCGAGACATGGGAAACACATGGACTACTGAAGCTATTTTTTTGCATACTGGGTGTGGCCGAGTGGTCTATGGGGCGAGAATAAGGATAAACGATAGTGTAAAAAATGTGTGACTCGAATCCCGTCGAAGTTAGAATAAAACAATGGCCAGCTCAATAATCCAATTTTAACACAGTTGGGTTGACGCCCACGACAAAACTTCCTTCCAGGTTGCCAATTATCGATGTAGAGAATATTTATCTCCCAAGAAGCCGTAATTGTATTTTTATTAAATAATAAGGAATTTCGCTTTTTTCTGACTGGCCCAAACAGCATTTTCTCAACTCTACCTCAGAGTGAGTACATCTCGCGTGAGGTATATTCGGGCTTGCCCACCGACCAACCAAAGCCAAGATGTCAAGTTGTGTCGACCAATCAAATTGCGTCTTACTAGACTCATTCGGTAAAAAATAAAAAAAAATAAAAAACTTCAAAAAAAATTAGAAATTTAAAAATTAAAAAAAAAAATCAAAATTTTCATAAGATTTCAAAATTTTCATAAGATTTCAAAATTTTCATCATATTTAAAAATTTTAATATTCAGATAATCTTGAAAAATGATCAAACAATTGTAGCCTATTTTGTTGAATATACTGTTGAAAAGTTTGAAAAATTCCTTATTATTTAATAAAGCAGTTATTGACTTAATTTCAGTCTATTCATGACTATGCGGACCTGGTCAATGATTGATTCACTTCGGCCGTTGGCCTCGATCAATCAATCATTGACCAGGTCCGTATAGTCATTTCACCTCGGACGTTGGCCTCGGCCAATCAATCATTGACCAGGTCCGTATAGTCATGAGTAGACCTCATTAAAAGTCAATGATTGTATATTGTTGCATTTTTAAGACATAACAGCGTATACCATTGACCTTTCTTATAACCTGGAGAAAAATTATACTTACACAAAAATATGTTTTTAAAAGTAGTTGTGACATTACTATGGAGAGTGTTTATTTATGATTTGTTTTCAATACTGTAAAAGATGACAGTCCTTGGTTATTTATTTTCATTATTCTATATAGGTACTACATAGGTGGAGGCGTTTATCAAACAAACAAAATTATATTGTCAAATATATTTTCTAGATGGTTGGTTTATGATGTTTAACGCCACTTTCAACAATATTTTAGTTATATCATGACGGTGAGTTTTATTTGTGGAGGAAACCGGAGTACCCGTAAAAACACATATTTTCTAGATAAATATTATTCATATATTATATCTGGACAATAGGAAGCTGGTTTTATAATGTCCAAAAATGTTTGACCGTGATAGTCTTGAATTGACAAATAGCAATTTTTACAAGGAAATGTCAATTTTGGTGTCAAAAATATTGGAAAAGTTTTTTTTACACATTTAGGTGATAATTGGTTTCTGAAATAAAATATGCATTATATTTTAAGAATTCTAAGGTTAACCGACTGTATAAATGTAGTAAAGCTACAAATCCATCATGTATAACAAAATGTTCAATTAGATAACAGTCAAAGTTCAACAATATATTGCTGAAGTTTTTTTCATTTTGCCCCCCCCCCACACACACACAATTAGTTACGTACTTCTTTTTATATACCAGAATGTATTTACCTTTCAGAGCCTATGAAAAAACATCCTTGTATATAAGATACAGGTTGATATCCTTGTAATTTTAGAGTATGCAGTATTATTTTATTTTTATGAATAGAATGTTTATTCCTGACAAAAAAAAACCATGTTGATCAACATCCAAACCAGTACACCAACACCATTTGTTTGTTTACTCTCAATGGTACTCGATAGTGAAGAAAAAAAAACAATTTGTCGCTCTGCATTTCACATTTAGAGTTTTAAATGGATGCTGTATCTTTTGTTTTTTCTATTACCAAAATCTTTTAATTGTAAAAACTGAAGGGAACCATTTACTATTACTGGAGCAGTCTAAGCATGTAAATGTGATCCCTCTAAATGTATGTCTTTCTCTAAATGTTATTGTCAATTAGCTATTTAGATCGGTGGCTATCTCCCAGGGAACACAAAGGCATAGAAAAGAAATGTAGTTCTCCACTACGAAAGGTGCGTTCGGACGTAAAATAAGTGTGTCACGCTCCTTGTAGGTAAAAGACATTTTGCATCAGCTCTTAATGATCAAGTTTGTTTGGATTGGTCGTTGTTTTCCCGTTACACGTCAAACACAATGTTGATGATACAAAATGAGAAGCCGTAAATCACAGGACATAAAAGTCAATGGTAACAATTGTCTGACCGGATCCATCATCTCCCCCTTTTGGAGGCAATCATAACATATGTGTATAGTTTTTATGTAGGTCATTTATTGCTATTATTATCGTCGTGAATATAGCTGTGGTATTATATGCTTGACGTTAAGCAACAATCAATCAATCGATCAATTGATTGGTGATTGTATCACTTCTACATGTATCGTTAGATTAAATGTCCATCTTCCATAAGTTTCTCTGTCTACTTCATGTACTTCTTTCTTAACTAATCAACAAACGTCACAACAACGATATGGTATTCCAATGGCAGAAGTAGTTCAAGAAATATTAATGTCTTGGTTGTTTTTCTGTGACCTTGCACAAACTCTAAGAATTTAATAGTATTTTTGATAGAGCATATTGAAAGGATAATCCCGCAATCTCCATTCACTGTCTACTTTATGACACATTTTGTACCGTGTACATGTTATTTAGATTTCAACAGTTCTTGTAATAGTATGGTATGTGTTCCGTGTAAATTATTGTAAATATGTGACGGGGTTTTTTTTGTTATTGTTTGTCTCTGGAAGATTCAGTACTGTTGTGTTTTTTTATGTGAAAGAATGTAATTGTTTGTCGCTGCCTCAGTACTTTTCATATTGAAAAGTTTACAATTAAACAGAGGAATCCATTTTAATATGTTTGTTTGAACTTTCGGTTTAAATTTGACAAAAGATTTTCCAAAGTATACCCATGAAAAGTTACAGGCACAATTTAAGTGTTTAGTTTCCTGTGTAGTTCTTGTAGGTCATTATTTGTCCTGGTCTATTTCTTTTGGCCATTGCATTGTCTGTCCCTTTTCGATTTACGGGTTACCACTTTGGTATTTTTCAAAATGTTCTTCAAGTCGCTTTGGTATCTTTCAAACTTTTGTTCACTTTTTTTTTGAAGTCATGTTTTACTTTTTTGATAAATTGTCTTATTTTAATTTGTTCATTTATCATTTTTGAGCTGGCAATTTTACACAAAACAACATAAAAAAATGTGTTACATTTTTAACAATTTATTGTACACAATAAATTAAATGCATAATTTCAACAATAAAATAACAATTGTAAACATATATATATAAGAAAGATGAACACACAGAAAATAGTCAATTGTCTCGGAAATTTGTGTAAAATGTATTGCACCAATCCATGTTCAGCAGTGTAACATAAACGCATTACACATGTCTGATAAAGCTACTAGACCACTTGTCACTGAGAAACGAAGTTCGTAATATATTCAAACATACATTACTAAATTCAGAAAGTCAGGTTAAGATTTCAAAGTTAATGTTCAATCAGCACTAATGTTTAGTTTATTTCCTCAAAATTCGTTGAATTATGCTTTTCCTCTTTTTATGTTTTATCGCTGCCAGCAGTACATGCTGGAAAACTTCATGTCCACAATTTTTGTTTAAGGCGGAAGAATCAACGAAAGCATCGGCTTGGATTTCCTTAGCGTATTGTAAACCTTCTTCTTTTGTTACCGGCATATCTTCATCAAAGTTCAATGAATTTCTTTTGTCGGCATGAGTAGCCACAAGTACCACTGGAAATTTATGTCCAAGGAAACCTTGAATTTCAGGGAGCCACATGTCTTTAATATTTTGGAACGATTTTCTGTCCGTAGCACTATAACATAGGACGAAAACGTCACTGTCTTTGTAAGCAAAATGTCTCAAATCTTTGTGTTCATTCTGAAAATACAGAAAAAATAAAGAAAATTAAATATTTTGTTAAAAAATAAAGGGTATACAATTCCAATGTGATATATTAAAATTATTTCATATAATCTTTTCATAATAGAAATATGTCCTAAATACATTTTCAATTTTATTTACTAAATATCTTCAAGTTGTATTACAAAATAATTAATTTCAATACTCAAATACTTTTCAAACATTTATAGGAAGAATTAATTATTTATAAAAATAAACTAAAAGAATAATGATAATAAAAAATTAAATTGCAATATATACAGCTGATTTACAAAAACAATCAGAGATGTGTTTCAATATTGTTTTTCCCAAGAATAATAGGAAGAATTAATTATCTAAAAAAAACAGCAAAAAAAAAACCCATAAAATAAAAGAAATAAAACAACAATTAAAAAACTAAAAAAATACATTATAAAAAAAATTCATTGCAATATATTCAGCTTACCTGGCAAGAACAATCAAAGATGCCAACTGTACGTGTTTCGTTTCTCTTCAAAGATACTGTAGCTGCATAGCTGTCAAAAACAGTACTGTCCTCCGTTCTCTGGAATGTTTTACAGCATAATCTTGCCAACGATGTTTTACCGGTTGTCTTATCACCAACCAGCGTACACTGTACGATACGTTTATCATCGACTACAACCATTGTACATGTAGTATATTATGAACTGTTCTCTAGCGAGTAAAATAATGTTATGATTTGACAAGGTTGACCATGCGGTATTTATACCCTTTTAAAACTCTGAAGTGGCTATACCTCCAGCACTGGTCGTATTGTTTTCATTTTCACCACAGAGTCAACACCCCCTAGCTGAGTGATTTTCAAAAGCTTTGTGTTGGTTTTTCCGCGGCATGGCATTATGCTATGTCATTTAAAAGATTTCAGTGAAAGGAAAAATATGTTTCACGTCGTTAATCCTTTTGAACCTAATCAGCACCTTTTGAACAACACTTTACAATATTAAGATACTCCACGGGGATTCGAAATAGGATATGACTTCTTAGAGACACTAGGTGCATTACATCAAATCGCCCTCGTTCGTTGGGACACCGGGGGCAGGGGCACTGACGACAAAATCAGCATCTTTCAAATTCGTAGGCGAATTTGTTTTTTTTTTCATTTGGCCTATGGTGGTAAGAAATAAAAACATTTTTAGGCAAGGATGATAAAATGAACTTTGTCAACTCTATGTCTTTCATGTTTCAAAACAATTAATATTCAAATGTGAACTGGACATCTGCAATAATGGTAGTAACAACAATATTCCAATGGGGGTGAGGGAGGGGAGGGGATATATTGTAAACAAATAGGGATTAGAAATACGATATAACTTCTTAGTGACACCAAACCGCTTTCAATTGCTGGGGGCACCGACAGCAAAAAGGCATCAAGGCATCGTTCAAATCCTTAGGTTGCTTTTTTTTTGGCCTATGGTTGTCTGAAATAATTTTTTTTTTCGCAAGGATGGTAAAATGAATTTTGGAGGGGGGGGGGGGGGGGTCGAAATAGAATATGACTTCTTAGGAGGGACACTAGGTACAATTCAACAAACCTCCCTCATTAGCAGAGGCACCGACGACATATCAGCTTCTTTCAAATTTGGGGGGGGGGGGGGGTCAACTTATAACAATATATATCCTTTAGTAGTATATACCGATAGTAGTGTGAACTGCACTAACTGACACAATTAAAATATTGCCGATTTAAGCGGACATAAGGCGGATTAAGATGGCATTAAATATTAGAGAAGGATTTATTTACTATCGTAGTATTTTTAAAGAAAAAATATTTGTAGGACAAACGGAAAGACGTAAAAAATATAACAGCATATGGCAATTAGTTAATTAATTCGCTATGTCAAGAGACCTATGCCCACGGCGAGAATATATAAAATAAACTGGTAGAATCTGCACCTAACAACACCCACTAAACGACCTTAT